>JAKWIX010000088.1:0-46642 GCA_027704785.1 Solanum chmielewskii
ACGTAGATCTCAAAAATATGCAGAATAAAAACAAAATTGCATCAAACGGATATTCGAGCGCAATATTCCATTCTTTTGAAGTTTCACCAAATCAAAGGTTGAAGCTCAAAAAAAGTAGTTGTAAATTTGTGTAATTTCAAGCGGCCGTTACTTTTGACTTAGATGTCAGATTTAGGTAAATATTTATCTCGATATGGTTATTTTTTTGAGATATACAGAACAAATCACAATAGGCGGTTTGGACGAGTCAATTTTCCAAAAAACATCTTTTATCCCATTCAATTTTGAATTTCCCCAATTTTAAAGAAAGTTGTTATGCTTTATTGCTATGAATCTGATAAAAGAAAATAGATTTTTGAGTTCAAAATACCTTAATAACACATCTGAGAATGTCAAATTTATTGTTAGATAATATATTTTATGATTAAAAGGTTTTATCCCGTTCAATTTAAAATTTCACTTAATTTTGCAAACATGGTCGGACTATGTCGAGCATGGCATACCATCATCGGCATTGGGCATCACACGTAGTCAGAGGACGTCAGGCGTCACATGCCTTCTTTGCCAATGGATAGTAAACATGATGGGACGACGTCGGGCGTGGCTTGCTATCATTGCCCTTGGACAGCACACACGGTCGGACTACGTCGGGCGTGGTAGGCCATCATTATCCTTAGGAAGTATACAAAGGGTCGAACAATGTCGGAGGTGGCATGCCATCAACGTCATTGGAAAAGCATACACGATTGGAAGACGTCGGGCATGTCATGTTATCATCGTCCTTGGACAACACACACAACCGCACTACGTCTGGCGTAGCAAAGCTATAATCACCCCAGGGCAGCACACAAGGTTGGAGGACGTCGAGCGTTTAATGCCATCATTTCCCTTGGACAGCATAAATGGTTGGACTACGTCGGGTATGTCATGTAATAATCTTCCTTAGAAGCATACACGATCGACCGACGTCGGGCGGTGCATTCCCGTATGGAGCTTGGGCGGCACACACGGTCACATGACATCGGGCATGGAATGCCATCTTCGCCATTGGGATGCACACACGGTCCGGGAACGTTTGGCGTGCCATGCAATCTTCGCCCTTTGACAGTACACAGAGTGGGACAACGTTGGGCATGCCAAGCCATCATCGCCCTTAGACAACATACACGATCGGACTACGTCAGGCGTGGCATGCCATCATGGCCTTTTTGAAGGACACATGATCAAATGATGTCGGTGGTGGCAATGCAATCATCGCTCTTGGAATGTACACACGGTTAGATGACGTCGGGCGTGACATGCTTTCATCACCATTCGGCAGCACATACGGTTAGACGTGGCATACCATCATCTCAATTGGGCAGCACATGCAGTCGAACGACGTCAGGCGTAACATGCCATCATCGCCCTTTGACAACAAACATGGTGGGATGACATCAGGCGTTGCATGCCATCATCACCCTTGGAAAGCATACACAGGGATGGACGATGTCGAGCATGCCTTGCCATCATCGCACTTGGAAAGTATACACGGTCGAACAAAGTCAGGAGTGACATTTTATCATTGCCTTTGGACTGCACACACGCTCATACGACGTTGGGTCTTTTAATGTTAGAATCTCCCTTTGTTAGCACACATGGTCGAAAAATATAGGGCGTTTAATTCCATCCAGTATTGCTCATTGAAAAGAACACATGATAGGACAACGACGATGGTGCATGTCTCATCGCCTTTCGACTGCACACATGGACGGATGACGTCAAGCGTGGCGTGCATCTTAGCCCTTGGGTAGCACACACGAACAGATGATGTCGGACGTGGCATGAAATTAGCTATATTAGGCAGCACATGCAATCGGACGACATCAGTTATGGTATGTTATCACCTCCCTTGGAAAGAACACATGATCGTACGACGTCAGGCGTGGCATGTCCGCATGGCCCTTGGGAAGCACACACGGTCGAATAACGGTGGACGTGGTAATCCATCATCGTAATTATACAGCATACATGGTCGAATGACATCTCGTGTGGCATGCCCTCATGGACCTTTGCCAGCACACCTGGTCGAACGACGTATGGTGTGGCATTCCATCGTGTCCCTTACCCAGCACACACAGCTAGATGTGTTTTCCAATTCTATCATCGCCCTAGGGTAGTATAAACGGTTGGACGACGTAGGGCATCAAATGTCATCATTGCCTTTTGGACAACACACATGGTAGGACGACGTCGACATGTCAAGCCATCATCGCCTTTTGACTACACACGTGGATAGTCGACGTCGTGTGTGACATGCCTTTATTGCCCTTGTGCAGTACACAAGGTCGAACAACGTCGGGCATTAGATGCAATCATTTCTCTTAGACAACACACACGGTAAAATGACGTTGGACGTGGAAATCCATCATCACAATTTGCAGCACACGTGGTCGGATGCATCTCGCGTGCATTCCCTCATTGACCTTGGCCATCACATCTTGTCAAACGACGTCTTGCATGGCAAGCCATCGTGGCCCTTGGCCTGCACACCCGGTCACAGAACACTGGGCATCAAATGTTATCATTTCCCTTTGGATAACACACACAGTAGGACGACATCGATGTGGCATGCCATCATCGCCTTTTGACTACACACATGGATAGTCGACGTCGTGTGTGAAATGCCATTATTGCGCTTGTGCAGCACAAACGATCAAACGACGTCGGGCGTAAGATACCATCATTGCTCTTAGACAACACAGACGGTCAGATGACGTTGCCCATGGCAATGCCATTATCTCTCTTCGAATGCGCACACGGTCAGACTATGTTGGGTTTGGCATGCGATCATCTCCCTTGAAAAGCAGACACGATTAGACGACATCAGGCGTGGCATGTTATCATCGCCTATTGATAACACACATGATTGGATGACGTCAGGCATGGCATGTTATCGTCGTTCATTAACACCACTCATGATCGGATGACGTCGGGCATGGCATGTATGCATGGCCCTTGGGAAGCACACACGATTAAATGACGTTTGGCTAGGCATGCCATCATTCCCATTAGGCAAGACACGCGGTCGAACGACATCAGGCGTGCCATACCATCTTTGCCCTTATCCTGTAAACATTGTTGAACGTCATCAGACATAGCATGTCATAATCACCCTTGGAAAGAATACACGGTTGGATGACATCGAGTGTGGCATGCTAACATAGCCCTTGGACAGCACACATGGTCGGATTACGTCGGGCGTGGCAGGTTGTCGTCGCCCTTGGGAAGCATACACATGGTCGGACAATGTTGGGCTTGGCATGCCATCATCGCCCTTGGAAAGCATACATGTTCGGACAATGTCAGGCATGGCATATTATCATCATCCTTGGACAGCACACACGATCGGACTACATCGGGCGTGGAAACGCTATAATGGCTTTTGGGCTGCACACACTGTCAGCGGACATCGGCAGTTAAATGTCATTATAGCCTTTGGAAATCATACACGGTCGGAGTACATCGGGTGTGTCATGTAATCATCGCCCATAGAAATCATACACGATCGATTGACATTGTGCGTGGCATGTTATCATTGCCGTAGGACAACACACACGATCGAATGATGTCAGGCGTTGTATGGCCTTATGGGCCTTTGTCAGAACACGCGGTCGGATGATGTCGAACAAAGCATACCATCATTTCCATTTGGCAGCACTCGTCGTCAGATGATGTCGGACGTGACATGGCATCTTCGCCCTTTTACAGCACACATGGTGAAGGACATCGGGAGTGACATGCTATCATCGCCCTTTGACAACATAAATGGTAAGACTACGTCAGGCGTTGCATGCCGTCATTGCTCTTGGCAAGCACACACGGTCGCACGATGTCAGCCATTGCAACGCAGTCATTACTCATCCAATGCACACATAGTCGAATGACGTTAGGAGTGCCATGCCATCATCGCCTTATGAAAGCATTCACAATTAGGTGACGTCGGTTGTGGCAAGTTATTATCGCCCTTTTAAAACACACATAATCGGATGAAGTCGGGCGTGGCATGCTCTTATGGCCCCTAGTCATTACACAAGATAAGATAAAGACCGGCGTGGCTTACTATCATTGCCATTAGGCAGCACATGCAGTGGGACGACGTAAGGAATGGCATTCTATAATCACCTTAGGCAGCACACGCGGTCGAACAACGTCAGGTGTGACATGCCATCTTCGTGTTTGGATAGCACACACGGTGGTAAAACATTGGGCATGGCATATATTCATCGCCTTTGGATTGCACACACCGACGGACGACTTTGGGCGTGGCATGCAATCATCGCCCTTGTGCTGCATAAAAATTCGAATGAAGTCTAGCGTGGCATGCTATCATGGCGCTTGAACAACACACATGGTCGTACTACATCGGGCGTGGCATGCTATCATCCCCCTTGGATAGCATATAAGGTAGAACTACGTCACGCGTGGCATGCCATCATCACTCTTGGAATGAAGAAATGGTTTAATGATTTGAAGCATGTCAAGCAATCATCGCAATTGGACAACATACACACAGTCAAACTACGTCAGGCGTGGCAGGCATTCATCGCCCTTAGGAAGCATACACAGGGTCGCACGATGTCGGGCATTTAATGTAATCATCGCCCTTTGATAGAATACATAGTTGGACAACGTCAGGAATGACATGTTATCATCTCCCTAGGAAAGCACACACGATCGGACTACGTCAGCCTTAGTAGTGCAATGACGCCCTTGGGCAACACATATAGTCTGACCACGACGGGCGTTAAATGTGATCATTGCACTTGGACAATATACATGGTCAATCTACGTTGGGTGTGACATGTTATCATCACCCTTGGAAAGTATACACGATGGGACGATGTCGGGCGTTACAGGTTATCATCGCCCTTGGAAATCACAAACAATCATACAATGTCGGGCGTGACATTCCTGCATGACCCTTGGGCGGCACACATGGTTGGATGACGTCAGGCGTGGGGTGCCTTCATTTCCTTTGTACAAAATACATGGTGGGACGAGATCGTGCGTTCTATTCCTTCAGCGCCATTGCAAAGCACAAGCGGTCGGATGACATCGGGCGTGACATGCCATTTTTTCCCTTGGACAACACACACGGTGGAACGACTTCGACGTGGTATTCCATCATCGCAATTGGACAACATATACGGTTGGAGAACGTTAGGTGAGGCATGCCATTATGGTCCTTGGGCAGCACACACGGTCGGACGACGTTGGGCGTTAGATGCCCATTTCTCTGGGGCAGCACAGACGATCGGAATATTCCGCGTGTGGCATGCCATTCTTGATCATGGTTATCGCATTCGAACTAATTTAATTTATCTTCTAGATTTTCCCATTGTGTTGTACTAGTCTTTAATTTTTAAATTTATACGGCACGAAGCATATTACGTTTCTAGTTTTACATTCATATTATTCTATATAAACAAAGATATATTAATACTTTTTTAAAAAAACTACACCAAATTATGGATATGACAAAGTAGATCTCAAAAATATGCAGAATAAAAACAAAACTGTGTCAAACGGATATTCGAGCCAAAGTTTCAATCATTTGAAGTTTTACTAAATCAATGATTGAAGCTCAAAAAAAGTAGTTGTAAATATGTGAAATTTTACGCGGCCATAAGTTTTGACTCGGATGTCCGATTGAGGTAAATTTTTATCTCAATATGGTTATTTTTATTAGATCTACAGAACAAATCGTCATAGGCGGTTTGGACGAGTCAATTTTCCAAAAATCATCTTTTAGACCATTCAATTTTGAATTTCCCCAATTTTGAAAAAAATTGTTATTCTTTATTGCTATGAATCTGATAAAAGAACATAGATTTTTGTGTTTGAAATACCTTGGTAAAACAGCTGAGAATGTAAAATTTAAAGTTAGATAATATATTGCCCTTGGATAGAAAACACGATAGGAAAACGTCGGGTGTGGCATGCCATCATCGCCCTTGGTCTACACACATAGTTAGATGAAGTCTAGCTTTGCATGCCATCATTTACCTTGGACAACACACACGGTCTTACTACGTTGGGTGTGGTAGGCCATCTTCGTCCTTAGGAAATATACACAGGGTAGAATGATGTTGGGCGTGGCATGCCATCATCGCCCTTGGACAACATACACGACTGGAAGCCGTCGGGCATATCATGTTATCATCGCCCTTAGAAAGCACACAAGATCGCACTACGTCTGGTGTAGTAATGCTATAATCACCCTTGGGCAGCACAAAAGGTCAGACGACGTCGAGCGTTAAATGCCATCATTTCCCCTGGACAGCATAAACGGTTGGACTACGTCGGGTGTGTCATGTTATCATCTACCTTGGAAGCATACACGATCGAACGACGTCAGGCGTAACAAGTTATCATCGCCCTTGGAATGCACACACGATAGGACAAAGTCAGGCGTGGCATGCCCATATGAACTTTGAGCGGCACACTCGGTAAGATGACGTCGTGCGTGGAATGCCATATTGCCATTGGGAAACACACACGGTCGGACGACGTTGGGCTTGACATGTAATCTTTGCCCTTGAAAAGCACACACGGTGGGATAACGTAGGGCATGGAATGCAATTATCACCCATACACAGCATACACGGTTGGATTACATCAGGCGTTGCATGCCATCATGGCCTTTGTCCAGGACACACGATCGGAAATTGTCGGCCGTGGCAATGCAATCATCACTCTTGGAATGAACACACGGTTAGATGACGTAGGACATGACATGTTATCTTCACCATTTGAGAGAACACACGATCGGACGACTACGGGCATGGCATACCCGCATGGCTCTTTGGCAGCACAAATGGTTAGATGACGTCGAGCGTGGCATGTCATCATCGCATTCGGCAGCACATACAGTCAGAAGTGGCGTACCATCATCTCCATTGGGAAGCGCACACAGTCGGACGAGGTCAGGCGTGACATGCCATCTTCTCCCTTGGACAACACACTTGGTGGGATGACATCAAGCGTCTCATTGAATCATCACCCTTGGAATACACAGACAGGGATAGACGATGTCGAGCATGGCTTGCATTCATCGCCCTTGGAAAGCATACACGATCGCAGGAAGTCGGGAGTGACAGTTTATCAATGCCTTTGGAGTGCACATACGCTCAGACGACGTTAGGTGTGGTAATGTTAGAATTTCCCTTGGGAAGCACACATGGTTGGAAAAAGTAGGGCGTTTAATGCCATCCAATATTTCCGTTAGGAAAAAACACATGGTAGGACAACGACTACATGGTATGTCTCATCGCCTTTGGACTACACACATGGACTGACGACGTCAAGCGTGGCATGCCCGCATAGCCCTTGGGTAGCACGCACAAACGGATGACGTCGTGCGTGACATGCCATTATCTCTTGTAGGCAGCACATGCGATCAGACGACATCGGGCGTGGCATGTTATCATCGTCCTTGGAAAGTACACATGATCGGACAACGTATGGCGTGGCATGCCCGCATGGACCTTGGGTAGCATACATGGTCGAATAACGTCTGGCGTGGCATGCCATCGTGGCCCTTGGCCAGCACACGCGGTTAGACGACGTTTGCCAATGCTATCATCGCCCTTGGGTAACATACACGGTAGGACGACGTCGATGTGGCATGCCATCATCGCCTTTTAGCTACACACATGGATTGTCGATGTTGTGTGTTACATGCCATTATTGTCCTTGTGTAGCACACATGGTCGAACAACATCGGGCGTTAGATGTCATCATTGCTCCTAGACAACACACACGGTCGGATGACGTCGACCGTTGCATGCCATCATCTCCATTTGATGGCTAACGTGATAGGCTTATGTCGGGCATGGCATGCCAATATCACATGGGAAGCACACACCGTTGGGCAATGCCAGGCGTGGCATCCCATCAGAACCCTTTGAAAGCATACACGATTGGACGAAATTGGGCATGGCATATTATCATCGCCCTATGATAGAACACATGATTGGACCACGTAGGGCGTTACATTCCCACATGGCCCTTGGGCAGCACACGCGATCGAATGACGTCGAGCATGGCGTGCCATTATCTCCTCGTGCAGCACACACGATCGGTAGATGTCAGGCGTGGCATGGCCGCATGACCCTTCGTCATAACACACGGTCGGATGACGTCGTACAAAGTATAACATCATTTCCATTGGGCAGCACTAGTCGTCACACGATGTCAGACATGACATGCCATCTCCCTTGGATAGCACACATGGTTAACGATGTCGGGCGTGGCATGCCATCATCGCCCTTTGACAACATACACAGTTAGACTATGTCAGGCGTGTCATGCCATCATTGATCTTTCCGAGCACACACGGTCGCACTATGTCGGCCATTGCAATGCCATCATTGCTCATTCAATGCACACAGGGTCGAATGACGTTAGGCGTGCCATGTCATAATCACCCTAGAAAAGCATTCACAAATAGATGACGTCGGCTGTGGCATTTTATCATCGCTATTTGACAACACACACAATCGGATGAAGTCGGGCGTGGCATGCTCTTATGGCCCCTACGCATCATACACGATAAGATGAAGTCAGGCGTAGCTTACCATCATCACCATTACGCAGCACATGTTGTGGGACGACGTAAGGCATGGCATTCCATAATCACCATTGGGCAGCACACGCGGTTGAACAACGTCAGGTGTGACATGCAATCTTGTACTCTGGATAGCACAGACGCTGGTAAAACATTGGGCGTGGAATATCATCATCGCCTTTGGACAACTTACATGGTCAGACGACGTTGAGCATGGCATGCCATCATGGCCCTCGCATACCACACACGGTCAGACTACATTAGGCATGTCATGCATTAATCACCCTTGGGAAGCATACATGGTCACGGAATGTTAGCATCCCCCTTGGATAGAATACACGCTAAGACGATGTCAGGAATGAAATGATATCATCTCCCTTGGACAGCCCACACGATCGAACTATGTCAACCTTTGAAATGCTATAATCGACCTTGGGCAGCACACACAATCGAACGACGACGGGCGTTAAAAGTGATCATTGCCCTTGGACAATATACATGGTCGGACTATATCAGGTGTGAGATGTTATCATATCCCATGGAAAGAATACGCGATTGGACGATGTAGGGCATTACATGTTATCATCACCCTTGGACATCACAAACGATCGGAGGATGTTGGGCGTTGCATGCCCGCATGTCCCTTGGGCGGCAAATATTGTTGGATGTCGTCAGTTGTGGGATGCCATTATCGCCTTTGGAAAAAATTCATGGTGGGACGAGATCGTGCATGCTATGCCATCATCGCCATAAGGAAGCACACGCGGTCGGATGACGTCGGGCATGACATGCCATCTTTGCCCTTAGACAGCACACACGGTTGGATGATTTCGGTGTGGTATGCCATCATCGCACTTGGACAGCTTATACGGTTGGAAAATGTCAAGCGATGCATGCAATCATGGCCCTTGTCCAGAACACACGGTCGAACGACGCGGGTGTGGAAGGCCATCATCACCCTTGAACAACATAGACATCGCCTAATAACGTCGGGCGTGGCATACCATCATTGCCATTGGACAACATATACAGTCGGACAATGTTGGGCGTGTCATGTTATGATCTACCATGGGCACCACACACTGTCGGATGTCGCCGGGCGTTAAATGCCATCATTGCCTTTTGGACAGTACACACGGTCGGAATGCGTCGACATGGAATGCCATCATCGTGTTTGGACTGCACACACTGACGAACGACGAATGGCTGGCTTGGCATGCGATCATCGCCCTTGTGCTGCATACATAATCGGATGAAGTTTAGCGTGGCATGCCATCATGGAACTTGAATAGCACACAGGTCGTACTACGTCAGGCATGGCATTGTATCATCGCCCTTGGATAGCATATACCGTAGAAGTACGTCGGGCATGGCATGCCATCATCGCCCTAGGAATAAACACACGGTTGGATGATGTCAGGCATGTCATGCCAATATCGCAATTGGACAACATACACACGGTCGAACTACGTCAGGCGTGGTATGTAGGCATCGCCCTTAAAATGCATACACATGGTCGCACGATGTCGGGCATATAATGTAATCATCGCCCTTGGATAAAATGTACAGTTGGACAATGTTAGGAATGACATGTTATCATCTCCCTTGGAAAGCACACACTATCGGACTACGTCAGCCTTGGTTTTGCTATAACTCCCTTGGGTAGCACATACAATCTGATGACGATGGGCGTTAAATGTGATCATTGCGATTGGAAAATATGCAGGGTCGAACTACGTCAAGTTTGACATATTATCATTACCCTTGGAAAGTATACACAATTGGACGATGTCAGGCATTACAGGTTATCATTACCCTTGGAAATACAAAATGATCGTATGATGTTGGGTGTGGCATGCCCGCATGGCCCATTGGGCGGCACACATGGTTGGATGAGGTCAGGCGTGGGATGCCATCATTGCCTTTGGACAACATACATAGTGGGACGAGATCATGTGTGCTATGCAATCATCTCCATTGGGAAGCACAAGCGGTCAGATAATGTTGGGCCTGACATGCCATCTTTGCCCTTGGACAACACACAAGGTGGGACGATTTCGGCATGGTATGCCATCATCGCACTTGGACAATATATGGTTGGAGAACGTCAGGTGAGGCATGCCATCATAGCACTCAAACACACGGTAGAACGACAACGAGCGTTGCAGGACATCATCGCCCTTGAACAACATTGATAGGGTCCAATAACGTTTGGCGTGGCATACCATCATCGCCCTTGAACAACATACCAAGTGGACGATGTTGGGCTTGGCATGTTATCATCGCCCTTGGACTGTACACACGGTCGGACGACGTTGGGCATTGTAATGCTATCATCGCCTGTGGGCACCACACACAGTCGGACGTCGTCAGCCGTTAAATTCTATCATTGCCCTTTAGACAGTACACACGATCGGACGACGTCGACATGGCATGCTACCATTGCCATTGGATTGCACACACAGACGGACGACATCGGGCACGACATGAAATCATCACCCTTGTGCAACATACACATTCGGATGAAGTCTAGCGTAGCATGCCATCATGGCGCTTGAACAACACAAACGGTCGTACTAAGTCGGGCGTGGCATGCAATCATCGCCCTTTGATTTCATATATGGTAGAACTACGTAGGGCGTGGCATGCCATCATCGGTCTTGGAATGAACGCACAGTCGGATGATCTCAACCACGGTATGCCATCATCGCAATTAGACAACATACAAAAGGTCAAACGACGTCGAGCGTGGCATAAATCATCGCCCTTTGATAGGATACACAGTCAGACGACCTTGGACGTGCCATGCTATCATCGCCCATGGTAAGCACACACGGTCCGATGATGTCAACCTTAGCAATGACATCATGCCCTCAGGTAGCACAGACGATCGGACTACGTCAGTTGTGGCATTAGATCATGGCCCTAGAGCAGCACACACCGTAAGACAACATCGGGCGTGGCATGTTATCATCGCACTTGGGAAGCACACACGGTCGGACAACGTCGGGCGTTAGATGCCCATTTCCCTGGGGAAGCATAGATGATAGGAATATGCCGCGCGTGGCATGCCATTATCGACCATGGTTATCACATTAGAACTAATCTAATATAGCTTATAGATTTTCCCATCGTGTTGTACAAGTCTTTCATTTTTAACCTAGCACGGCACGAAGCATATTACTTTTCTAGTTTTACATTTATGTTATTCTTTATAAAGAAAGATATATTAATATATTTCTTTTAAAAACAAAACCAAATTATGGATATGACAAAGTGGATCTCAAAAACTAAACCAAATTAGAGCCGAACGTTTCAATAATTTGAAGTTTCAATAAATCAAAGATTCAAGCTCAAAAAAAGTAGTTGTATATTTGTGAAATTTCAAGCGGCCATAACTTTTGACTCGGATTTCCGATTGAGGTACATTTATATCTCAATATGGTAATTTTTTTGAGATTTACAGAACAAATAGCCTAAGGCGATTTGGAAGATTCAATTTTCCAAAAAACATCTTTTCACCCATTCAATTTTTAATTTCCCCATTTTTGAAGAAAATTGTTATTCTTTATTGCTATGAATCTAATTAAAGAAAATTGATTTTTGAGTTCAAAATACCTTGGTAACACATCATAGAATGTAAAATTTAATGTTAGATAATATATTTTATGATAAAAATCTTTTATCCCGTTCAAATTATCATTTCCCTTTATTATGCACACATGGTCGGACGATGTCGAGCATGGCATACCATTATCGGCATTGGGCAGCACACGCAGTCGGCCGACGTCAGGCATCACATGCCATCTTTGCCCTTGGATAGCAAACAAGATGGGACAACGTCGGGTGTGGCATGCCATCATAGCCCTAGGACTGAACAAAGAGTCAGATGAAGTCTAGCGTGGCATGCCATCATGTCCCATGGACAGCACACACGGTTGGACTACGTCGGGCGTGGTAGGCCATCGTCTCCCTTAGGAAGTACACACATGGTCGAATGATGTCGGGCATTGCATGCCATCATCTCCCTTGGACAGGATATGCGATTGGAAGACGTCGGGCATGTCATGTTATCATCGCCGTAGGAAAGCACCCACGATCTGACTACATCTGGCGTAGCAATGCTATAATCACCCTTGGGCAGCACACAAGTTTAGACAACATCGAGCGTTGAACGCCATCATTGCCCTTGGACAGCATAAACGGTTTGACTACATCAGGTGTATGATGTTATCATCTACCTTGGAAGCATACACGATGGAACGACATCAAGCGTAACATGTTATCATCCCCCTGGGAATGCACACACGATCGGACAACGTCGGGCGTGGCATGCCTGTATGCACCTTGGGCGGCACAAACGGTCAGATAACATCGGGCGTGGAATGCCATCTTCCCCATTGGAAAGCACACCAGGTCGAACGACGTTGGGCGTGACATGACATCTTTGACCTTGGACAACACACATGGTGGGACGACGTTGGGCATGGGAAGCCATCATCAGCCATAGACAACATAAATGTTTTGACTACGTCAGGCGTGGCTTGCCATCATGGCCTTTGTACAGGACACACGATCGGAAAATGTCGGCCGTGGCAATGCAATAATCGCTCTTGGAACGTACACACGGTCAGATAACGTCGGACGTGACATGTTATATTCGCCATTTGAGAGCACACACGATCAGATGACTTCGGGCATTGTATGCCCGCATGGCTCATTGGAAGCACAAATTGTTAGATGACGTCACGCGTGGCTTGCAATCATCGCTATTAGGCAGCACATACGGTCAGAAGAGGCATACAATCATTTCCATTGGGCAACACACGCAGTCGAACGACGTCAGGCGTAACATGCCATCTTCGCCCTTGGACAACACACATGATGGAATGAAATCAGGCGTCTCATGCCATCATCACCCTTGGACAGCATACACAGGGATGGACGATGTCGATCATAGCTTTCAATCGTCACCGTTGGAACGTATACACAGCTGGACGAAGTCGGGAGTGACATTTTATCATTTCCCTTGGACTACAGACACGCTCAGACGACGTTGGGTGTGGTAATGTTAGAATATCCGTTGGGCAGCACACATGGTCGGAAAAAGTAGGGCGTTTAATGACATCCAATAATTCCCTTTGGAAAGAACACATGGTAGGACAATGACTACATGGCATGTATCATCGCCTTTGGATTGCACACATGGACGGACGACGTCAAGCGTGGAATGCCCGCATAGACCTTAGGTAGAACACACGAACGAATGACGTTGTGAGGGGCATGCCATTATCTCCAGTAGGCAGCACATGCAATCAAAGGACACCGGGCGTGGCATGTTATCATCGCCCTTGGAAAGCACACATGATCGGACGACGTCAGTAGTGGCATGACCGCATGGCCCTTGGGTAACACACATGGTTGAATGACGTCGGAGGGGGAAATCCATCATCGCAAATGTGCAGCACACACGGTCGAACGACGTCTGGCATGTCATGCCATCGGTGCCCTTGTCCAGTTCACACGGTTACACGACGTTTGCCAATGCTATCATCGCCCTTGGGTAGCATACACGGTTTGACTATGTCGGGTATCAAATGTCATCATTTCCCTTTGGACAACACAAATGGTAGGACGACGTCGAAGTGGCATGCCATCATCTCCTTTTGACTACACACATGGACAGTCTACGTCATGTGTGACATGAAATTATTATCCTTGCGCCGCGCACACGGTCGGATGACGTCGGGCCTTAGATGCCATCATTTTTCTTAGACATCACACACGGTGGGATGACGTCGACCATGGCATGACATCATCGCCCTTTGACGGCTTATATGATCGGACTATGTCGGGCGTGGCATGCCATTATCTCCATAGTGAAGCACACACCGTCGGGCGTAGCATGCCAATTTACCTTGGGAAGCACACACCATTGGGAAATGCCGGGCGTGGCATCTCATCAACACCCTTGGAATTTATACACGATCGGACTACATCAGACGTGGCATATTATCATCGCCCTATGACTTAACACATGATTGGACCACGTAGGGCGTTACATGCCCACATGGCCCTAGGGCAGCACACACGATCGAATGATGTCAGGCGTGGCATGCCATTATAACCTCGTGCAACACACACGTTAGGACGACGTCAGGCATGACATGCCATCATCGCTCTTGGGCAGGACATACAGTCGAAAACCATCAAGCGTGGCATGCCATCATTGCCCTTGGAAAAAATACCTAGTCGGACAATGTCGGGCTTTGCATGTCAAAATCGCCCTTCTACAACATACATGGTCGGAGTACGTCGAGCGTGGCATGTGATTTTCTCCCTTTGAATGAACACACAGTCGGAAGATATCGGGCGTGGCATTCCATCATTGCAATTGGACAACATAAAAGGGTCGGATGATGTCAGGCGTGGCATTCCATCATCGCCCTTGGACAACGTAACATATCAGACGACGTCAAGCATAACATGCCTTCATTGGCTTTGGGAAACACGCACAGTCAGACAATGTCAGGCATGGCATGGCCTCATTGCCCTTGGGTAGCATACACGGTCGAACTACGTTGGGCGTGGCATGGCATCATTTCACTTTGATAACACAGATGGTCATACGACGTCAGACGTGTCATGTTATCATCGCCCATGGTTAGCACACATGGTGAGATGACGTCGTCCGTCGCAGTGCCATCATCACACTTGGACAGCACACAAGATCGGACTACATCGGGCATTGCATGACATGATGTCTCTTAGGCAGCATACATGGTCGGACGACGTCGACCATGGCAATGTCATCATCACCCTCGTAATGCACACACGGTCGGACGACAATGGGCGTGGCATGCCATCATCGCCCGTGGAAAGCATCCACAGTCGAAGGACGTCAGGTGTTGCATGCCATAATTGCCCTTGGACAGCAGGGACAGTCCTACAACATCGGACGTGGCATGCCATCATATCCCTTTGGTAACACACATGGTCGAACTACGTCGGGCGTGGCATGCCATTATCGATCATGGTTGTCTTATTCTCACTAATCAAATATAGCTTCTCGATTTTCCTATCTAATTGTACTAGTCTTTCATTTTAATCTTAATACAGCATGAAAAATAATAGTTTTCTAATTTACATATATATTATTTTATATAAATAAAAATTTAACAATATTTTTTAAAAAAATAGCAAAACAAAATTATGGATATTACCACGTAGATCTCAAACAATATGAAGAATATTTTTTTTTTGCGTAAAACGCATATTCGACCCAAAGTTTCAATCATTTGAAGTTTCATAAATTAAAGATTGAAACTAAAAAAAAGTAGTTGTAAATATGTGATATTTCAAACGGCCATAACTTTTGACTCACATGTCCGATTGACGCATTTTTATCTCAATTTTGATATTTTTTTTCCTATCTACGAAAGCAAACCCCCAATGGCGGTTTGGACAAGTCAATCTTTTAAAATACGTGTTTTAACCCATTCAAGTTTGAATTTCCCCCAATTTTCAAAAAAATTGTAATTCTTTATTGCTATGAATATTATAAAAGAAAATAGATTTTTGTGTTTGAAATACCTGTGTAACACATATCAGAATGTATAGTTTAATGTTAGATAATCAATTTTATGAAAAAAATATTTTATCCCGTTTAATATATTTCTACTAATTTTGCCCACACTATCGGACAATGTCGAGTGTTGCATGCCATCATTGCCATTGGGCAGCACATGTTGTCAGACGACGTTAGGCCTGACATGCCATCTTCGGCCTTTGACAACACATACGGTGGGACACCTTCGGGCGTGGCATGATATCATCGCCCTTGGACAACATACACGGTTGGAAAACATCGAGCGTGGAATGCAATAATGTCCCTTGGACAACACACACGGTCCGACTACGTCAGGCGTGGCAAGCCATCATCGCCCTTGTGAAGCATACACAGGGTCATATGATGTGGCGCGTGGCATGTCATCATCTACCTTGGATGGAATACATGGTTTGACGATGTCTTGCATAACATTTTATCATCGCCCATAGATGTCGCACACGATCGAATTATGTTGGGCTTGGCAATGCTATAATAACTCTTGGGAAGCACAAACAGTCAAATGACATCGGGCGTTAAATGCCGTCATTTCCCTTTGACCGCATACACGGTCGAACTATGATGGGTGTGGTATGTTATCATCGCCCTTGGAAAGCATACATTATCGGATGATGTCAGCCGTGCCATGTTATCATCGCCCTTAGGTAACACACATGATCGAACAATGACGGGCGCGACATGCTCTCATGGCCCTTGGGCAGCACCCACAGTCGGATTACGTCGGGCGTGTCATCCCATCATTGCCCTTGGACTGAACACACCATTTGACCAGGTAGGGTGTGGCATGCCCACATGTACCGTTGATAGCACACATGGTTGGATGAGGTCAGGCGTGGCATGCAATTATCATCCCTGTGTAGCACACACGTTCGGACGACGTCGGGCATGACATGATATCATATCCCTTAGAAGCATATAGGGTCGAACGACATTTGTCTTGTCTTGCCATCATCTCCCTTTGGACAACCTACATGGTCAGACGACGTCGAACGTGGCATGCCATCATGTCCCTTGCACAACACAAATGGTCGGACTATGTCAGTCATGGTAGGCATTCATCGCCCTTGGGAAGCATAAATGGTCATGGAATGTTATCATCGGCCTTGGATAGAATATTACTGTCGAATGACGTCGGGAATGACATGACATCATCTCCCTTGGATAGCCAACACGATCGGACTACGTCATCCTTGGCAATGCTATAATCGCCCTTGGGCAACACGCACAGTCGGACAACGACGGGCGATAAATGTAATCATTACCCTTGCACAATATACATTGTCGGGCTACATCAAGTGTGACATTTTATCTTCTCCCTTGGAACAAATACACGATCAGATGATGTCGATCGTGGCATATTATCATCTCCTTATGACTGAACACATTATTGGACCACGTAGGGCATTACATGCCAACGTGGCCCTTGGGAAGAACACATGGTCGAATGACGTTGGGCATAGCATACCATCATTTCCTTTGGGCAGCACTCACCGTCAGAAGATGTCGGACATGACATGCCATCTTCGCCCTTGGACAGCACACATGGTAAACGGCGTCGGGCGTGGTATGCCATTATCGCCCTTTGACAACATACACGGTCAAAATACGTTAGGCGTGGCATGCCATCATTGCTCTTGGCAAGCACACATGGTCACACGATGTCAGCCATTGCAATGCAATCATTGTTCATTCAATGCACACACGATTGAATGACGTTTGGCGTGCCATGTCATCATCGCCCTAGGAAAGCATTCATAATTAGTTGACGTCGGTTATGGCATGTTATCATCGCCCTTTGACAACACACAAAATCGGATGAAGTCGGGAGTGACATGCTCTTATGGCCCCTAGGCATCATACACGATAAGATGAAGTTGGCGTGGCTTACTATTATCGCCGTTAGGCAGCACATGCTGTGGGACGACGCAAGGCATGGCATTTCATAATCAATATTTTGGCAGCACACGCGGTCGAACACTGTCATGTTTGACATGCCATCTTTGACATTGGATAGCACACACGGTGGCATATAATCATTGCCTTTGTATAGCTTACATGTTAAGACTGCGTCGAGCATGGCATGCCATCATGGCCCTTGTACAGCACACACGGTCGGACTACGTTAGGAACGGAATGCATTCATCGCTCTTGGGAAGCATACATGGTCATGGAATGTTATCATCGCCCTTGGATAGAATACACAGTTGGACGAAGTCAGGAATTAAATGATATCATCTCCCTAGGACAGCCCACATGATCGGACTACGTCAGCCTTGGCAATGCTATAATCGCCCTTGGGCAGTACACATAGTCAGTCGACGATGGGCATTAAATGTGATCATTGCCATTGGACAATATACATGCCCGGACTATATCGGGTGTGACATGTTATTATCTCCCTTTGAAAGAATACAGGATTGGACGATGTCGGGCGTTACATGTTCTCATTGCCCTTGGAAATCACACATGATCGGAGGATGTCGGCCGTGGCATGCCCGCATGTCCCTTGGGCAGCACACATGGTTCGATGACATCAGGCATGGGATGCCATCATCGCCTTTGGACAACATACATGGTGGCACAAGATCGTCCATTCTATGCCATCATCGTCATTGGGAAGCACACTCGGTCGGATGACGTCGGGCGTGACATGCCATCTTTGACCTTGGTTAGCACACACTATGGGATGACTTCGGCGTGGTATGCCATCATCGCAGTTGGACAACATATACGGTTCGAGAACGTCACGTGTGGCGTGTTATCATCGACCTTGGACTGCACACACTACGTGGCATGCTATCATCGCCCTTGGATAGCATATACAGTAGAACTACATCGGGCGTGGCATTCCATCACCGCCCTTGGAATGAAAACACGATCGGATGA
Source organism: Solanum chmielewskii (assembly GCA_027704785.1). Taxonomy (NCBI): domain Eukaryota; kingdom Viridiplantae; phylum Streptophyta; class Magnoliopsida; order Solanales; family Solanaceae; genus Solanum; species Solanum chmielewskii. The sequence continues at coordinate 19,125 of JAKWIX010000088.1, forward strand.
TGTCAGGCATGGCATGCCATAATTTTAATTGGACAACATACACACGGTTGGACTACGTCAGGCGTTGCAAGAATTCATCGCCCTTAAAAAGCATACACAAGGTCGCACGTTGTCGGGAATATAATGTAATCATCGCCCTTGGATAGAATACACAGTTGGACGATGTCAGGAATGACATGTTATCATCTCTCTTGGACAGCACACACGATCGGACTACGTCATCCTTGGCAATGCTATCATCGTTCTTAGGCAGCACATACAATCGGATGACGACGGGCGTTTAATGTGATCATTGCACTTGGATAGTATACATGGTCGGACTACATCGGGTATGATATGTTATCATCACCCTTGGTATGTGTACACAATTGGACGATGTCGACCGTTATAGTTATCATAGCCCTTGGACATCACACACGATCGTACGATATGGGGCGTGGCAATGCCCGCATGGCCCTTGGGCAGCACACATGGTTGGATGATGTGAGGAGTGGGATGCCATCATCTATTTTTTACAGCATACATGGTGGGACGATATCGTGCGTGCTATGCCATAATCACCATTAGGAAGCACAAGCGGTCAGATGATGTCAGGAGTGACATGCCATCTTTGCCCTTGGAAAGTACGCACTTTGGGAGGACTTCGGCGTGGTATGCCATCATCACACTTTGACAGCATATACGGTTGAAAAAACGTCATGTGAGGCATGCCATCATGGCCCTTGGCAAGAACACACGGTCGAATGACGTCGGGAGTGGCAGGCCATCATCGCCCTTGAACAACATAGACAGGGTCGATTAACATCAGGCATGGTGTACCATCATCGCCCTTGGACTATATACCCAGTTGAACGATGTTGGGATTGGCATGATATCATCGCCCTTGGACTGCACTTACGGTCGGATGACATTGGGCATGGTAATGCTATCATCGCCCTTTGGCACCACACACCGTCGGATGTCGTCGGGCATTTAATGCCATCATTGACCTTTAGAAAGTACACACGGTCGAACGATGTCGACATGGAATGCCATTATCGCCTTTGGATTGCACACACAGACGGACGACGTCGGGCGTGGCATGCAATCATCGCCCTTGTAAAGCATACACAAGTGGATGAAGACTAGCGTAGCATGAAATCATTGCGCTTGAAAAGCAGACACAGTCGTACTATCTCGGGTGTGGCATGCCATCATCACCATTGGATAGCATATACGGTAGAACTACGTACGGTGTTTCCTGACATCATCACCCTTCGAATAAACACACGGTCAGATGATGTCATCCATGGTATGCCATCATCGCAATTGGACAAGATAAACAAGGTTGAATGACGTTGGGAATGCCATGCCATCATCGCCCATGGGAAGCATATACCATCAGATGATTTCTTTCGTGGAAATGCCATAACGCCCTTGGACAGCACACACGATCGGACTACGTGTGTTGTGGAATGAGATCATGGACCTTGGGAAGCACACACGGTCAAATGACATCGGGCATGGCATGCTATCATCGCACTTGGGCAGCACACATGGTAAAACGGCGTCGGGCATTAAGTGCAATAATTTCCCTGGGGTATCACAGACGATCGGAATATGTTGGGCGTGGCATGCCATTATCTATCATGTTGGGCGTGGCAGGAAGCATATTACTTTTCTAGTTTTACATCTATATTATTCTATATAAATAAAGATATATTAATATTTTTTAAAAAAAAAACAAAACCATATTATTGATATGACAAAGTAGATCTCTGAAATATGCAGAATAAAAACACCATTGTGTCAAGTGGATATTCGAGCCCAAAGTTTCAATCATTTGAAGTTTCACTAAATCAAAGGTTAGAGCACAAAATAGTAGTTAAAAATTTGAGAAATTTCAATCGGCCATTCAATTTTGAACTTACCCTATTTTAATGAAAATTGTTATGCTTTATTTCTATGAATCAGATAAAAGAAAATAGATTTTTGAATTCGAAATTCCTTTTTAACGCATCTGAGAATGTCAAATTTAATGTTAGAGAATATGTTTTATGATTAAAAGCTTTTATCCCGTTCAATTTAACATTTCCCTTAATTTTGCACTCATGGTCGGACGATGTCGAGCATGGCATACCATCATCGGCATTGGGCAGCACACGCAGTCGGACGACGTCAGGCGTCACATACCATCTTTGCCCATGGATAGAAAACACGATGGGACGATGTCAGGCGTGGAATGCCATCTTCACCATTGGGAAGCACACACGGTCGGGCGACGTTGGGCGTGACATGCCATCTTCGCCCATGTATAGTACAAACGGTGGGACGACATTGGGCATGGCAAGCCATCATAGCCCTTAGACAACATACACGGTCGGACTACGTGAGACGTGGCATGCCATCATGACCTTTTTCCAGGACACATGATCAAACGATGTCGGTCGTGGTAATGCAATCATCGCTCTTTGAATGTACACACGGTCAGATGACGTCGTGCGTGACATGCCATCATCGCAATTCGGCAGCACATACGGTCAGACAAGGCATACCATCATCTCAATTTGGAAGCACACTCAGTCAGACGACGTAGGGAAAGGCAATGGTATCATCTCCATTGGGCACCACACACATTCGGACATTGTCGGGCGTTAAATGCAATCATTGCCTTTTGGATAGTTCACACAGTCGAATGACGTCGACATGGCATGCCCTTATCGCCTTTGGATTGCTCACACAGATGGACAACGTCGGGCGTGGCATGCGATCATCGCTCTTATGTTGCATACACAGTCGGATGAATTCTACCGTGGCATGCCATCATGGCGCTTGAATAGCACACACGGTCGTACTACGTCGGCCGTGGCATGCTTTCATCGCCCTTAGATAGCATATATGGTAAAACTACGTCAGGCGTGACTTGCCATCATCGCCCTTGTAATGAACACACAGTCTGATGATGATTGGCATGTCACGCCATCATCGCAATTGGACAACATACACATGGTCGAACTACGTCAGGCGTGGTAGGACTTCGTCACCCTTAGGAAGCATACACAGGGTCGCACAATGTAGAGCATATAATACAATCATCGCCCTTGAATAGACTACACAGTTGGACGACGTCAGGAATAAAATGTTATCATCTCCCTTGGATAGCAAAGACGATTGGACTACGTCAGCCTTGGTAGTGCTATAACGCCCTTGGGAAGCACATATAGTGTGATGACGACGGGCGTTAAATGTGATCATTGCACTTGGACAATATACATGGTCAGACAATGTCGGGTGTGACATGTTATTATCACCCTTGGAAAGTATACACGATTGTACGATGTCAGGCATTACATGTTATGATTGCCCTAGGAAATCACAAACGATTGTACGATGTCGGGCGTGGCATGTCCACATGGCCCTTGGGTGGCACACATAGTTGGATAACGTCAGGAATGGGATGCCATCATCGCCTTTGTACAACATACATGGTGGGAGGAGATAGTGCGTGCTATGCCATCATCGCCATTGAGAAGCACAATCGGTTGGATGATGTCGGGCGTGACATGCCATTTGTGCCCGTCGACAGCACATACGGTGGGATGACTATGGCATGGTATGTCATCATCGCACTTGGACAACATATATAGTTGGAGAACGTCAGGTGAGGCATTCCATCCTGGCCCTTGACCAGAACACACGGTTGAACGACGTCGGGCGTGGGAGGCCAGCATCTCCCTTGAACAACATTAAAAAGGTCCAATAACATCGGGCTTGGCATACCATCATCGCCCTTGGACAACATACCCATTCGGACGATGTTGGGCTTTGCATGTTATCATCGCCCTTGGACTGCATACACGGTCGGACGACGTTGGGAATGGTAATGCTATAATCGCCCTTTTGCACCACACACAGTTGGACGTCGTCAGGCGATAAAAGCCATCATAGCCCTTGGACAACATAAACGGTAGGACTACGATGGGTGTGTCATGTTATCATCTACCTTGGAAGAATACACGATTGAACGACGTCAGGCGTAACATGTTACCATCTCCCTGGGAACGCACACACAATTGGAAAACGTCGGGCGTGGCATGCCTGTATGGACCTTCGGTGGCACACACGGTAAGATGACGTCGGGCGTGGAATGCCATCTTCACCATTGGGAAGCACACACAGTCGGATGACGTTGGGTGTGGCATTCCATCTTTGCCCTTGGACAGCACACACGGTGGGACGACGTTAGGCATAGCAAGCCATCATCGCCGATAGACAGCCTACACGGTTGGACTACGTCAGGTCTGGTATGCCATCATGGCCTTTGTCCAGGACACACGATAAGACAATGTCGGTCGTGGCAATGCAATTATCGCTCTTGGAATGTAGACACGGTCCGATGACGTTGGACGTGACATGTTATCTTCGCCATTTGAGAGCACACACGATTGGACGACTTCGGGCATGGAATGCCCCCATGGCTCTTTGGCAGTACTAATGGTTAGATGACGTCGGGCGTGGCATGCCATCATCGCCATTCGACAGCGCATACGGTCATAAGTGGCATACCATCATCTCCAATGGACAACACACGCTGTCGGATCACGTCAGGCGTGACATGCGATCTTTGCCCCTGGACAACACACATGGTGGGATGACATCAGGTGTCTCATGACATCATCACCTTTGGACAACATACAGAGGGATGGACGAAGTCGAGCATGGCTTGTCATCACAGCCCTTGGAAAGCATACACGGTTAGACAAAGTCGGTAGTGACATTTTATCATTGCCTTTGGACTGCACACAGGCTCAGCCGACGTTAGGTGTGGTAATGCTAGAATCTCCCTTGGGTAGCACACGTGGTTGGAAAAAGTAGGGCTTTTAATGCAATCCAATATTTCCCTTTGGAAAGAACTCATGGTAGGACAACGACGACATGACATGTCTCATCGCCTTTGGGCTGCACACATGGACAGACGACATCAAGTGTTGCATGCCGCATATCCCTTGTGTAGCACACACGAAAGGAAGATGTCGTGCGTGGCATGCTATTATCTCTATTAGGAAACACATGCGATCAGACGACATCGGGCTTGACATGTAATCATCACCCTTGGAAAGCAGAAAGGATCAGACGATGTCTGGCGTGGCATACCCGCATGGCCCTTGGGAAGCACACAAGGTCTAATGACGTCGGACTTGGCAATTCATCATCGCAATTGTGCAGCAACCGCGGTTGGATGACATCTCGCGTGGCATGCCCTCATGGACCTTGGCCAGCTCATCCGGTCGAATGACATCTGCGTGGCATGTCATCATGTCCCTTTGCCAGCACACATGGTTAGACAACGATTGCCAATGCTATCATCGTGCATGGGTAGCATACACGGTTGGATAACGTTGGGCATCAAATGACATTATTGACCTTTGGATAAAATAAATGGTAGGACGACATTGACGTGGCATGCCATCATCGCCTTTTAACTACACACATGGATAGTCTACGTTGTGTGTGACATGCCATTATTGTTCTTGTGCAGTACAAACGGTCGAATGACATCGGGCACCCTTGGAAAGCATACACGATCGAACAATGTCGACATGTCATGCAATCATCACCTTTGGATCGAACACACGGACGAACAATGTCAGGCGTGGCATGCTCGCATGGACCTTGGGCTGCACACACATTCGGATGACGTCGGGCTTGGAATGCCATTATGTCCATTGGGAAGCACCCGTGGTCGGATGACATCGGGCGTGACATGCCATCTTCACCCTTGGAACACACAAACGGTGGGACCACGTCGGGCATGGTATGCCATCATCACCCTTGGACAGCATACACGGTCAGACTATGTCAGGCGTTGCATACCATCATGGACCTTGTCCAGCACACATGGTTAGACGAGGTCGGGTGTTTCGGGCCATCATATCCCTAAGAATTCATACACATGTTCGGACAATGTCGGGCGTGGCATGACATTATCGCTCTTACAGAGCATACACGGTCAGACGACATCGGACATAACATATTATCATTGCATTTGGACTGCACACACAATTGGATGAAGTTGGGCGTGGCAATTCTATCATCGGCCTTGGGCACTAAACTCGGTCAGACGACGTCGGTCTTGACATGCCATCATCGCCATTGGAAAGAACACAGTCGTACGACATCGACGTGGAATGCCATCATCCCCTTTGGACTACACAAATAGTTAGACGACATCGGGAGTGGCATGCCCGCATGGACTTTGGGCAACACACGGTCAGATGATATCAGGCGTGGCATTCCATCATAGCCATTGGGCAACAGTTGCGATCAGAGTACGTCGGACGTGGCATACAATCATATCACTGTGCAGCACACACGGTCGGATAATGTCTGGCATGGCATCCCATTATCATTTTGGAAAGCATACACGATAAGACTATGTCGGCATAACATGTTATCATCTCCCTTGGACTGAACACACAATTAGACTACGTAAGGTGTGGCATGTCCATCATCGCCCTTGTATAGAATACATGGTCGAACTCCATGAGGAATGACATGATATCATCTCCTTTGGACAGCCCACACGATCGGACTACATCAGCGTTGGCAATGCTATAATCGCCCTTGGGCAGCACACAAAGTTAAATGCGATCATTGCCCTTGGATAATATACATAGTTTGACTACATTGTTTGTGACATGTTATCATCTCCCTCGGAAAGGATACACCACTGGACGATGACAGGCGTTACATGTTATCATCGCCCTTGGAAATCACACACGATCGGAGGATGTCAGGCGTGGCATGCCCGCATGTCCTTTGGGCAGCACACATGGTTTGATGACATCAGGCGTGGGATGCCATCATCGCCTTTGGACAACATACATGGTGGCACGAGATCGTGCGTGCTATGCAATCATCGCAATTAGGAAGCACACGCGGTCGTATGACTTCAGGCGTGACATGCCATCTTTGCCCTTGGACAACACATACTGTGGGACGACTTCGGCGTGGTATGCCATCATCGCAGTTGGAGAGCATATACGTTTGGCGAACGTCTGGCGAGGCATGCTATCATTGCCCTTTTCTGGAAAACACTGTCGACCAATGTCGCGCGTGGCATACAATAATCGCCCTTGAACAACATAGACAGGGTAGAATAACGTCGGACGTGGCATACCATTATAGCCCTTGGAGAACATACACACTACAACAATGTTGGGCGTGACATGTTATCATCGACCTTTGACTACACATACGGTTGGACGATGTTGGGCATGAAAATGCTATCATCTCCCTTGGGCACCATACACAGTCGGGCGTTAAATGCCATCATTGCCTTGTTGACAGTACAGACGGTCGGATGATAGCGACATGGCTTGCCATCTTCGCCATTTGATCTCACACACGGACGAACGACGTTGGGCGTTGCATGTGCTCATTTCCCTTTTGCTGCATACACAGTCGAATGAAGTCTAGCGTGGGATGCCATCATGACGCTTGAACAGCAGACACGATCGTACTACGTCGGGCGTGGCGTGCTATCATCGCTGTTGGATAACATATACAGTAGAACTACGTCGGGCGTGTCATGCAATCATCGCCCATAGAATGAACACACGGTCGGATGATGTCAGGCATTGCATGACATCATTGCAATTGGACAACATACACACGGTTGGACTACGTCAGGCGTGGTAGGCATTCATCGCCCTTAGGAAGCATACAAAGGGTCGTACGAAGTCTGACTTATAATATAATCATTGCCCTTGGATAGAATACACAGTTTGACGACGTCAGGAATGGCATGTTTTCATCTCCTTTGGACAATACACATGATCGGACTACGTCAGCCTTGGCTGTGCTATAACGCTGTTGGGCAGCACATACAGTCGGACGACGACGGGTGTTAAATGTGATCATTGCACTTGGACAATATACATGGTCAAACTACGTTGGGTGTGACATGTTATCATCTCCCTTGGAAAGTATACACGATGGGACGATGTCGGGCGTTACAGGTTATCATCGCTCTTAGAAATCACAAACAATCATACGATGTCGGGCGTGGCATTCTTGCATGACCCTTGGGCGGCACATATAGTTGGATGACGTCAGGCGTGGGATGCCATCATTGCCTTTGTACAACATACATGGTGGGACGAGATCGTGCGTTCTATGCCTTCATCGCCATTGGAAAGCACAAGCAGTCGAATGACATCGGGCGTGACATGCCATTTTTTCCCTTGGATAACACACACGGTGGGACGACTTCGACATGGTATTCCATCATCACACTTGGACAACATATACGGTTGGAGAACATTAGGTGAGGCATGCCATTATGGCCCTTGGGCAGCACACACGGTCGGACGACGTCGGGCGTTAGATGCCGATTTCCCTTAGGCAGCACAGACGATAAGAATATTCCGCGCGTGGCATGCAATTATTGATCATGGTTATCGCATTTGAACTAATCTAATATATCTTCTAGATTTTCCCATTGTGTTGTACTAGTCTTTCATTTTTAACTTAATACGGCACGAAGCATATTACGTTTCTAGTTTTACATTTATATTATTCTATATAAATAAAGATATATTAATACTTTTTTAAAAAAACTACACCAAATTATTGATATGACAAAGTAGATCTCATAAATATGCAGAATAAAAACAACACTGCGTCAAAGTGATATTCGAGCCAAAGTTTGAATCATTTGAAGTTTTAGTAAATCAAAGATTGAAGCTCAAAAAAAGTAGTTGTAAATATGTTAAATTTCACGCGGCCATAACTTTTGACTCGGATGTTCGATTGAGGTAATTTTTTATCTCAATATGGTTATTTTTATTAGATCTACCGAACAAATCGCCATAGGCGGTTTGGACGAGTCAATTTTCCAAAAAACATCTTTTAGACCATTCAATTTTGAATTTCCCCAATTTTGAAAAAAATTGTTACTCTTTATTGCTATGAATCTGGTAAAAGAACATAGATTTTTGAGTTCGAAATACCTTGGTAAAACATCTAAGAATGTCAAATTTAATGTTAGATAATATATTTGCCCTTGGATAGAAAACACGGTGGGAAAACATCGGGTGTGACATGCTATCATCGCCCTTTGTCTACACACATAGTTAGATTAAGTCTAGCGTTGCATGCCATTATTTCCCTTGGACAACACACACGGTCTGACTACGTCGGGCGTGTTAGGCCATCTTCGCCCTTAGGAAGTATACACAGGGTAGAATGATGTCGGGCGTGGCATGCCATCATCGCCCTTGGACAACATACACGACTGGAAGACATCGGGCATGTCATGTTATCATCGCCCTTGGAAAGCACACACGATCGCACTAGTTCTGGCGTAGCAATGCTATTATTACCCTTGGGCAGCACAAAAGGTCGGACGACGTCATGCGTTAAATGCCATCATATCCCTTAAACAACATAAACGGTTGGACTACGTTGGGTGTGTCATGTTAACATCTACCTTGGAAGCATACACGATCGAACGATGTCAGGCTTAACAAGTTATCATCGCCGTTGGAATGCACACACGATAGGACAACATCAGGCGTGGTATGCCCGTATGGACTTTGAGCGGCACACACAGTCAGATGATGTCGGGCGTGGAATGCCATCTTCGCCAGTAGGAAACACACACGGTCGGACGACGTTGGGCGTGACATGCAATATTTGCCCTTGCAAAGCACACACGGTGGGACGACGTTGGGCATGGAAAGCCATCATCGCCCATACACAGCATACACGGTTTGACTACATCAGGCATTTCATGCCATCATGGCCTTTGTCCAGGACACACGATCGGACAATGTCGGCCGTGGCAATGCAATCATCACTCTTGGAATGTACACACGGTCAGATGACGTAGGACATGACATGTTATCTTCGCCATTTGAGAGCACACACGATCGGACGACTACGGGCATGGCATACCCGCATGGCTCTTTGGCACCACAAATGGTTAGATGACGTCGGGCGTGGCATGTCATCATCGCATTCGGCAGCACATATAGTCAGATATGGCATACCATCATCGCCTTTTGACTAAACAGATAGATAGTCGACGTCGTGTGTGACATGCCATTATTGCCCTTCTGCAGCACACACGGTCAAACAACGTCAGGCGTAAGATGCCATTATTGCTCTTAGACAACACAGTACGTCAGATGACGTCGCCCGTGGCAACGGCAATATCTCTCTTTGAATGCACACACGATCAGAATACGTCGGGTGTGGCATGCGATCATCTCCCTTGAAAAGCAGACACGATTGGACTACATCAGGTGTGGCATTATATCATCACACATTGACAGCACACATCATTGGACGACGTCAGGCATGGCATGTTATCGTCGTTCAGTAACACCACACATGATTGGATGACGTCGGGCATGGCATTCACGTATGGCTCTTGGGAAGCACACATGGTTGGATGACGTTTGGCGTGGCAAGCCATCATCCCCATTAGGAAAGACAAGCGGTTGAACGACATCAGGCGTGACATACCATCTTTGCCCTTATCCTGCAAACATTGTGGAACGTCAACATACATGGCATGTCATCATCACCCTTGGAAAGCATACACGGTTGGATGACGTCGAGTGTGGCATGCAATCATGGCCCTTGGACAGCACACATGGTCGGACTACGTCAGGCGTGGCAGGTTGTCGTCGCCCTTGGGAAACATACACAGGGTCAGATAATGTTGGGCTTGGCATGCCATCATCGCCCTTTGAAAGCATACATGATCAGAAAATGTCAGGCATGACATATTATTATCGTCCTTGGACAGCACACACGATAAGACTTCATCGGGCATGGCAACGCTATAATGGCCTTGGGCAGCACACACTGTCAGTCGACATCGGCTATCTTTGCTCTTATCATGCATATATTGTGGAAACTCAAGAGACATGGCCTGTCATCATCACTCTTGGAAAGCATACACGGTCGGCTGACGTCGACTGTGGCATGCTATCATGGACCTTGGATAGCATACACGGTCAGACTACATCGAGTGTGGCATGTAATCATCGCCCTTAGAAATCATACACAATCGAATGAAATTGTGCGTGGCATGTAATCATTGCCCCAGGACACACGGTCGGGCGACGTTGGGCGTGACATGCCATCTTCGCCCATGTATAGTACAAACGGTGGGACGACATTGGGCATGGCAAGCCATCATAGCCCTTAGACAACATACACGGTCGGACTACGTGAGACGTGGCATGCCATCATGACCTTTTTCCAGGACACATGATCAAACGATGTCGGTCGTTGTTATGCAATCATCGCTCTTTGAATGTACACACGGTCAGATGACGTCGTGCGTGACATGCCATCATCGCAATTCGGCAGCACATACGGTCAGACAAGGCATACCATCATCTCAATTTGGAAGCACACTCAGTCAGATGACGTAGGGAAAGGCAATGGTATCATCTCCATTGGGCACCACACACATTCGGACTTTGTCGGGCGTTAAATGCCATCATTGCCTTTTGGATAGTTCACACAGTCGAATGACATCGACATGGCATGCCCTTATCGCCTTTGGATTGCTCACACCGATGGACAATGTCGGGCGTGGCATGCGATCATTGCTCTTATGTTGCATGCACAGTCGGATGAATTCTAGCGTGGCATGCCATCATGGCGCTTGAATAGCACACACGGTCGTACTACGTCGGCCGTGGCATGCTTTCATCGCCCATAGATAGCATATATGGTAAAACTACGTCGGGCGTGACTTGCCATCATCGCCCTTGTAATGAACACACAGTCTGATGATGACAGGCATGTCATGCCATCATCGCAATTGGACAACATACACATGGTCGAACTACGTCAGGCGTGGGAGGACTTCGTCGCCCTTAGGAAGCGTACACAGGGTCGCACAATGTAGAGCATATAGTACAATCATCGCCCTTGAATAGACTACACAGTTGGACGACGTCAGGAATAAAATGTTGTCATCTCCCTTGGATAGCAAAGACGATTGGACTACGTCCGCCTTGGTAGTGCTATAACGCCCTTGGGAAGCACATATAGTGTGATGACGACGGGCGTTAAATGTGATCATTGCACTTGGACAATATACATGGTCGGACAATGTCGGGTGTGACATGTTATTATCACCCTTGGAAAGTATACACGATCGTACGATGTCAGGCATTACATGTTATGATTGCCCTAGGAAATCACAAACGATTGTACGATGTCGGGCGTGGCATGTCCACATAGCCCTTGGGGGGCACACATAGTTGGATAACGTCAGGAATGGGATGCCATCATCGCCTTTGTACAACATACATGGTGGGAGGAGATCGTGCGTGCTATGCCATCATCGCCATTGAGAAGCACAATCGGTTGGATGATGTCGGGCGTGACATGCCATTTGTGCCCGTCGACAGCACATACGGTGGGATGACTATGGCATGGTATGGTATCATCGCACTTGGACAACATATACAGTTGGAGAACGTCAGGTGAGGCATTCCATCCTAGCCCTTGACCAGAACACACGGTTGAACGACGTCAGGCGTGGGAGGCCAGCATCTCCCTTGAACAACATTAAAAAGGTCCAATAACATCGGGCTTGGCATACCATCATCGCCCTTGGACAACATACCCATTCAGACGATGTTGGGCTTTGCATGTTATCATCGCCCTTCGACTGCATACACGGTCGGACGACGTTGGGAATGGTAATGCTATAATCGCCCTTTGGCACCACACACAGTTGGACGTCGTCAGGCGATAAATACCATCATAGCCCTTGGACAACATAAACGGTAGGACTACGATGGGTGTGTCATGTTATCATCTACCTTGGAAGAATACACGATTGAACGACGTCAGGCGTAACATGTTACCATCTCCCTGGGAACGCACACACAATTGGAAAACGTCGGGCGTGGCATGCCTGTATTGACCTTCGGTGGCACACACGGTCAGATGACGTCGGGCGTGGAATGCCATCTTCACCATTGGGAAGCACACACGGTCGGATGACGTTGGGTGTGGCATTCCATCTTTGCCCTTGGACTGCACACACGGTGGGACGACGTTAGGCATAGCAAGCCATCATCGCCGATAGACAGCCTACACGGTTGGACTACGTCAGGTCTGGCATGCCATCATGGACTTTGTCAAGGACACACGATAAGACAATGTCGGTCGTGGCAATGCAATTATCGCTCTTGGAATGTAGACACGGTCCGATGACGTTGGACGTGACATGTTATCTTCGCCATTTGAGAGCACACACGATCGGACGACTTCGGGCATGGAATGCCCCCATGGCTCTTTGGCAGTACTAATGGTTAGATGACGTCGGGCGTGCCATGCCATCATCGCCATTCGACAGCACATACGGTGATAAGTGGCATACCATCATCTCCAATGGACAACACACGCTGTCGGATCACGTCAGGCGTGACATGCGATCTTTGCCCCTGGACAACACACATGGTGGGATGACATCAGGTGTCTCATGACATCATCACCCTAGGACAACATACAGAGGGATGGACGAAGTCGAGCATGGCTTGTCATCACAGCCCTTGGAAAGCATACACGGTCAGACAATGTCGGGAGTGACATTTTATCATTGCCTTTGGACTGCACACAGGCTCAGCCGACGTTGGGTGTGGTAATGCTAGAATCTCCCTTGGGTAGCACACGTGGTTTGAAAAAGTAGGGCTTTTAATGCAATCCAATATTTCCCTTTGTAAAGAACTCATGGTAGGACAACGACGACATGGCATGTCTCATCGCCTTTGGACTGCACACATGGACGGACGACGTCAAGTGTTGCATGTCGCATATCCCTTGTGTAGCACACACGAAAGGAAGATGTCGTGCGTGGCATGCTATTATCTCTATTAGGAAACACATGCGATCTGACGACATCGGGCGTGACATGTAATCATCACCCTTGGAAAGCAGACAGGATCAGACGATGTCCGGCGTGGCATGCCCACATGGCCCTTGGGAAGCACACAAGGTCTAATGACGTCGGACTTGGCAATTCATCATCGCAATTGTGCAGCAACCGCGGTTGGATGACATCTCGCGTGGCATGCCCTCATGGACCTTGGCCAGCTCATCCGGTCGAACGACATCTGCGTGGCATGTCATCATGTCCCTTTGCCAGCACACATGGTTAGACAACGATTGCCAATGCTATCATCGTGCATGGGTAGCATACACGGTTGGATAACGTTGGGCATCAAATGACATTATTGACCTTTGGATAACATAAATGGTAGGACGACATTGACGTGGCATGCCATCATCGCCTTTTAACTACACAGATGGATAGTCTACGTTGTGTGTGACATGCCATTATTGTTCTTGTGCAGCACAAACGGTCGAATGACATGGGCACCCTTGGAAAGCATACACGATCGAACAATCTCGACATGTCTTGCAATCATCACCTTTGGATCGAACACACGGATGAACAATGTCGGGCGTGGCATGCTCGCACGGACCTTGGGCTCCACACACATTCGGATGACGTCGGGCTTGGAATGCCATTGTGTCCATTGGGAAGCACCCATGGTCGGATGACATCGGGCGTGACATGCCATCTTCACCCTTGGAACACATAAACGGTGGGACCACGTCGGGCATGGCATGCCATCATCACCCTTGGACAGCATACACGGTAAGACTATGTCAGGCGTTGCATACCATCATGGACCTTGTCCAGCACACATGGTTAGACGAGGTCGGGTGTTTCGGGCCATCATATCCCTTAGACTTCATACACAGGTTCGGACAATGTCGGGCGTGGCATGACATCATCGCTCTTACAGAGCATACACAGTCAGACGACATCGGACATAACATATTATCATTGCACTTGGACTGCACACACAATTGGATGAAGTTGGGCGTGGCAATTGTATCATCGGCCTTGGGCACTAAACTCGGTCAGACGACGTCGGTCTTGACATGCCATCATCGCCATTGGAAAGAACACAGTCGTACGACATCAACGTGGAATGCCATCATCCCCTTTGGACTACACAAATAGTTAGACGACATCGGGCGTGGCATGCCCGCATGGACTTTGGGCAACACACGGTCAGATGATATCAGGCGTGGCATTCCATCATAGCCATTGGGTAACAGTTGCAATCAGAGTATGTCGGACGTGGCATACAATCATATCAATGTGCAGCACACACGGTCGGATAATGTCTGGCATGGCATCCCATTATCATTTTGGAAAGCATACACGATAAGACTATGTCGGCATAACATGTTATCATCTCCCTTGGACTGAACACACAATTAGACTACGTAAGGTGTGGCATGTCCATCATCGCCCTTGTATAGAATACATGGTCGAACTCCATGAGGAATGACATGATATCATCTCCTTTGGAAAGCCCACACGATCGGACTACACCAGCCTTGGCAATGCTATAACCGCCCTTGGGCAGCACACAAAGTCGGACGACGATGGGCGTTAAATGCGATCATTGCCCTTGGATAATATACATAGTTGGACTACATTGTTTGTGACATGTTATCATCTCCCTCAGAAAGGATACACGACTGGACGATGACAGGCGTTACATGTTATCATCGCCCTTGGACATCACACACGATCGGAGGATGTCAGGCGTGGCATGCCCGCATGTCCCTTGGGCAGCACACATGGTTTGATGACATCAGGCGTGGGATGCCATCATCGCCTTTGGACAACATACATGGTGGCACGAGATCGTGCGTGCTATGCAATCATCGCAATTAGGAAGCACACGCAGTCGTATGACTTCAGGCGTGACATGCCATCTTTGCCCTTGGACAGCACATACTGTGGGACGACTTCGGCTTGGTATACCATCATCGCAGTTGGAGAGCATATACGTTTGGAGAACGTCTGGCGAGGCATGCCATCAATGCCCTTTTCTAGAAAACACTGTCGACCAATGTCGCGCGTGGCATACAATAATCGCCCTTGAACAACATAGACAGGGTAGAATAACGTCGGACGTGGCATACCATTATAGCCCTTGGAGAACATACACACTACAACAATGTTGGGCGTGACATGTTATCATCGACCTTTGACTACACATACGGTTGGACGATGTTGGGCATGAAAATGCTATCATCTCCCTTGGGCACCATACACAGTCGGGCGTTAAATGCCATCATTGCCTTTTGGACAGTACAGACGGTCGGATGATAGCGACATGGCTTGCCATCTTCGCCATTTGATTTCACACACGGACGAACGACGTTGGGCGTTGCATGTGCTCATTTCCCTTTTGCTGCATACACAGTCGAATGAAGTCTAGCGTGGGATGCCATCATGACGCTTGAACAGCAGACACGATCGTACTACGTCGGGCGTGGCGTGCTATCATCGCCGTTGGATAACATATACAGTAGAACTACGTCGGGCGTGTCATGCAATCATCGCCCATAGAATGAACACACGGTCGGATGATGTCAGGCATGGCATGACATCATTGCAATTGGACAACATACACACGGTTGGACTACATTAGGCGTGGTAGGCATTCAACGCCCTTAGGAAGCATACAAAGGGTCGTACGAAGTCTGACTTATAATGTAATCATTGCCCATGGATAGAATACACAGTTTGACGACGTCAGGAATGGCATGTTATCATCTCCTTTGGACAACACACATGATCGGACTACGTCAGCCTTGGCAGTGCTATAACGCTGTTGGGTAGCACATACAGTCGGACGACGACGGGCATTAAATGTGATCATTGCACTTGGACAATATACATGGTCAAACTACGTTGGGTGTGACATGTTATCATCTCCCTTAGAAAGTATACACGATGGGACGATGTCGGGCGTTACAGGTTATCATCGCTCTTGGAAATCACAAACAATCATACGATGTCGGGCGTGGCATTCTTACATGACCCTTGGGCAGCACATATAGTTGGGTGACGTCAGGCGTGGGATGCCATCATTGCCTTTGTACAACATACATGGTGGGACGAGATCGTGCGTTCTATGCCTTCATCGCCATTGGAAAGCACAAGCAGTCAGATGACATCGGGCGTGACATGCCATATTTTCCCTTGGACAACACACACGGTGGGACGACTTCGACGTGGTATTCCATCATCACACTTTGACAACATATACGGTTGGAGAACGTTAGGTGAGGCATGCCATTATGGCCCTTGGGCAGCACACACGGTTGGACGACGTCGGGCGTTAGATGCCGATTTCCCTTAGGCAGCACAGACGATAAGAATATTCCGCGCGTGGCATGCAATTATTGATCATGGTTATCGCATTCGAACTAATCTAATATATCTTCTAGATTTTCCCATTGTGTTGTACTAGTCTTTCATTTATAACTTAATACGGCACGAAGCATATTACGTTTCTAGTTTTACATTTATATTATTCTATATAAATAAAGATATATTAATACTTTTTTAAAAAAACTACACCAAATTATTGACATGACAAAGTAGATCTCATAAATATACAGAATAAAAACAACACTGCGTCAAAGTGATATTCGAGCCAAAGTTTCAATCATTTGAAGTTTTAGTAAATCAAAGATTGAAGCTCAAAAAAAGTAGTTGTAAATATGTTAAATTTCACGCGGCCATAACTTTTGACTCGGATGTCCGATTGAGGTAATTTTTTATCTCAATATGGTTATTTTTATTAGATCTACCGAACAAATCGCCATAGGCGGTTTGGACGAGTCAATTTTCCAAAAAACATCTTTTAGACCATTCAATTTTGAATTTCCCCAATTTTGTAAAAAATTGTTACTCTTTATTGCTATGAATCTGGTAAAAGAACATAGATTTTTGAGTTCGAAACACCTTGGTAAAACATCTAAGAATGTCAAATTTAATGTTAGATAATATATTTGCCCTTGGATAGAAAACACGGTGGGAAAACGTCGGGTGTGGTATGCTATCATCGCCCTTGGTCTACACACATAGTTAGATTAAGTCTAGCGTTGCATGCCATTATTTCCCTTGGACAACACACACGGTCTGACTACGTCGGGCGTGGTAGGCCATCTTCGCCCTTAGGAAGTATACACAGGGTAGAATGATGTCGGGCGTGGCATGCCATCATCGCCGTTGGACAACATACACGAGTGGAAGACATCGGGCATGTCATGTTATCATCGCCCTTGGAAATAACACACGATCGCACCAGGTCTGGCGTAGCAATGCTATTATTACCCTTGGGCAGCACAAAAGGTCGGACGACGTAATGCTTGAAATGCCATCATATCCCTTAAACAACATAAACGGTTGGACTACGTTGGGTGTGTCATGTTAACATCTACCTTGGAAGCATACACGATCGAACGATGTCAGGCTTAACAAGTTATCATCGCCCTTGGAATGCACACACGATTGGACAACATCAGGCTTGGTATGCCCGTATGGACTTTGAGCGGCACACACAGTCAGATGATGTCGGGCGTGGAATGCCATCTTCGCCAGTGGGAAACACACACGGTCGGACGACGTTGGGCGTGACATGCAATATTTGCCCTTGCAAAGCACACACGGTGGGACGACGTTGGGCATGGAAAGCCATCATCGCCCATACACAACATACACGGTTTGACTACATCAGGCGTTGCATGCCATCATGGCCTTTGTCCAGGACACACGATCGGACAATGTCGGCCGTGGCAATGCAATCATCACTCTTGGAATGTACACACGGTCAGATGACGTAGGACATGACATGTTATCTTCGCCATTTGAGAGCACACACGATCGGACGACTACGGGCATGGCATACCCGCATGGCTCTTTGGCACCACAAATGGTTAGATGACGTCGGGCGTGGCATGTCATCATCGCATTCGGCAGCACATACAGTCAGAAATGGCATACCATCATCTCCATTGGGCTGCGCACGCAGTCGAACGACATCTGACATGACATGCCATCTTCGCCCTTGGACAACACACATGGTGGGATGACATCAGGCGTCTCATTCAATCATCACCCTTTGAAAACATACATAGGGTAGACGATGTCGAGCATGGCTTGCATTCCTCGCCGTTGGAAAGCATACACGATTGGAGGAAGTCGGGAGTGACAGTTTATAATTGCCTTTGGACTGCACATACGCTCAGACGACATTAGGTGTGGTAATGTTAGAATCTACCTTGGGCAGCACACATGGTCAGAAAATGTAGGGCGTTTAATGCCATCAGATATTTCACTTAGGAAACAACACATGGTAGGACAATGACTACAAGGTATGTCTCATCACCTTTGGACTACACACATGGACGGACGACGTCAAGCGTGGCATGCCCGCATAGCCCTTGGGTAGTACACACAAACGGATGAAATCGTGCGTGGCATGCCATTATCTCCATTAGGCAGCACATGCGATCAGATGACATACGGCGTGGCATGATATCATCGCCCTTGGAAAGTACACATGATCGGACAACGTCAGGCGTGGCATTCCTGCATGGCCCCTGGGTAACATACACAGTCGAATGACGTCGGACATGGAAATCCATCATTGCAATTGTGCAGCACATGTGGTCGGACGACATCTCGCATGGCATGCCCTCATGGACCTTGGCCATCACACTTGGTCGAATGACGTCTGGCGTGGCATGCCATCGTGGCCCTTGGCCAGCACACACGGTTAGACGACGTTTGCCAATATTATCATTGCCCTTGGGTAGCATACATGTTTGGACGACGTCGGGCGTCAAATGTCATCATTGCCCTTTGGACAACATAAATGGAAGGACAAAGTCGACGTGGCATGCCATCATCGCCTTTTGACTACACACATGGATAGTCTACGTCATGTGTGACAAGCCATTATTGTCCTTGTGCAGCACACACGGTCGAACGACATCGGGCGTTAGATGCCATCATTGCTTTTAGACAACACACACGGTCGGATGACGTCAATCGTGGCATGCCATCATCTAACTTTGACGGCTAACGTGATCGGACTATGCCAGGCGTGGCATGCCAATCTCTCTTGGGATGCATACACCGTTGGGCAATGCCGGGCATGGCATCCCATCAGCACCCTTTCAAAGCATACACGATCAGACGAAATTGGGCGTGGCATATTATCATCGCCCTATGACAGAACACATGATTGGACCACGTAGGGCGTTACATGCCCATATGGCCCTTTGGCAGCACACGCGATCGAATGACGTTGAGCGTGGCGTGCCATTATCGCCTCGGGCAGCACACACGTTCGGAGAACTTCAGGCATGACATTCCATCATCGCCCTTGGGCAGCACACACGGTCAGAAAACGTCGGGCGTGGCATGCCATCATCGCCCTTGGAAAGAATAGAAAGTCTGACGATGCCGAGCATGGCATTCCATAATCGCCCTTGAACAACATACATGGTTGGACTACGTCGAGCGTGGCATGCGACTTTCTCCCTTTGAATGAACACACAGCCAGAGGACATTGGGCGTGGCATTCCATCATCGCGATTGGAAAACAAAAACAGGGTCAAACGATTTTGGGTGTGGCATTCCATCATCGCCCTTGGACATCATACAATATCAGACGACGTCAAGCATGCCATGCCATAATAGCCCTTGGGAAACACCCAGAGTCAGACGAAGTGAGGCGTGGCATTGCATCATTGCCCTTGGGCAGCAAACATGATCGAACTACGTCGGGCGTGGCATGCCATCATTGCCCTTGGATAACACAGATGGTCGTACGACATCAGGCGTGTCATGTTATCATTGCCCATGTTTAGCAGACAGGGTGAGACGACATCGTCCGTGGAAATGCCATCATCCCAATTGGACAGCACACACGATCGGACTACGTCGGGCATGGCATGACATTATGTCCCTTGGGCAGCATACATGGTCGGACGACATCGACCATGGCAATGTCATCATCGCCCTTTGTATGCACACACGGTCGAACGACGTCACGCGTGGCATGCCATCATCGCCCTTGAAAAACATACACGATCAGAAGATGTTGGGCCTCGTATGTTATCAATGTTCTTGAAGAGGACACATGATTGAAAGATGTCGGGCATGTCATGTCTGCATGGACCTTGGGCAACATACATGGTCATATGATGTCAGGCGTGGCATGCCATCATCTACATTGTGCGGCACACGCGGTTGGACAATGTTGAGCATGACATCCAATCATCGCCCATGGACTGCACACATAGTGGGACGACGTCGGGTGTGACATGCCATCATCTCCATTGGACAACATACACTTTCAAACTACTTCGGGCGTGACATGCCATCATTGCCCTTGGACAACATAGAAAAGGACAGACTACGTTGGGCGTGGCATGCCATCATCGCCCTTGGAAAGTATACACGACCATACAAAGTCGGGTGTGGGATATTATCATCGCCTTTGGAATGCATACACAGTCCCACGTTTATGGGCATTGCGAGGCTATCATCGCCCTTGGGCAGCACACACAGTCGGACTACGTATGACGTTTAATGCCATCATTGCTCTTTGGACAGCACACACAGTCGGAAGACGTCGACGTAGCATGCAATTATCACGTTTAGATTGCACACACGGACGAACAATGTCGGGCGTGGCATGCTCGCATGGCCATTGGGCAGCACACACAGTCGGATGACGTCGGGCGTGGAATGCCATCATCGCCATTGGGAAGCACACGTGGTTGGATGACGCCGGGCGTGTCATGCCATCATGGACCTTGTCCAGCACATATGGTTGGACGAGGTTGGGCGTGGCAGGCCATCATCGCCGTTGGACAATATACACAGGTTCAGACACGTCGGGCGTGGCATGCCATCATCGCCCTAGGACTCCACACACAATTGGATGAAGTTGGGAGTGCCAATTCTATCATCGACCTTGAGCACTACACTCGATCGGACAACATCGGGCTTGAAATGCCATCATCGCCCTTGGAAAGCACACGGTCTGATGACATCAACATGGAATGCCATCATCCCCTTTGGACTACACAAATAGTTATACGACGTTGGGCTTGGCATGCCCGCATGGCCCTTGGGCAACAAACACGGTCGGATGACATCAGGCGTGGCATGCCATCAACTCCATTGGGCAAAAGATGCGATAAGACTACATGGGGCGTGGCATGCCATCATCTCTATTGTGCAGCACACATGGTCGGAAAATGTCGGATGAGGTATCCCATCATCATTTTGGAAAGCATAAACGATTAGACGATGTCGGCATAGCATGTTATCATCGCCCTTGGACTGGACACACAATTTGACCACGTAGGGTGTGGCATGTCTACATGGCCCATGGGAAGCACACATGGTCGGATGAGGTAGGGCGTGGCATGCCATTATCTCCCTTGTGCATCACACACATCCGGATGACGTCAGGCGTGACATGCAATCATAGCCCTTTGGAAGCACACACAGTCGGATGACTTTGGGCGTGAATTGCCATAATCGCCCTTGGAAAGCATACACGGTCGAAGGACGTCAAGCGTGGCATGCCATCATTGCCGTTGGACAGCACAGACATTAGTACAACATTGGACATGGCATACCATCATCGCCGTTGGGTAGAACACACGGTCGGATCACAACAGGCGTTAGATGCCATCATTACTTTGGGAAGCACACACAGTCGAACTACGTCGGGTGTGGCATGCCATTATCGATCATGGTTGTATCATTCGTACTAATCTAATATAGCTTCTCGATTTTCCCATCTTATTGTACTTGTCCTTCATTTTAATCTTAATACGGCATGAAGAATATTAGTTTTCTAATTTACATTTATAATAAAATATATAAATAAAAATTTAATAATATTTTTTTAAAAAAACAGCAAAACAAAATTATGGATATGACCACGTAGATCTCATAAAATATGCAGAATAATTTTTTTTTGCGTAAAACGGATATTCTACCAAAAGTTTCAATCATATCAAGTTTAGCCAAATAAAAGATTGAAACTCAAAAAAGGTGGTTGTAAATATGTGAAATATCAAAAGGCCATAACTTTTTACTCACATGTCCGATTGAGGCATTTTTTTTCTCAATTTTGTTGTTTTTTTGAGATGTGTGAAAGCAAACCCTCAAAGGCGGTTTGGACAAGTCAATTTTCAAAAAAACGTGTTTTAACCCATTCAAGTTTGAATTTCCCCTAATTTTCAAGAAAATTGTAATTCTTTATTGCTATGAATCTTATAAAAGAAAATAGATTTTTGTGTTCGAAATACCTGTGTAACACATATCAGAATGTATAGTTTAATGTTAGATAATCAATTTAATGAGAAAAATATTTTATCCCATTTAATACGTTTCCCCTAATTTTGCCCACAAAATCGGACAACGTCGAGCGTTGCATGCCATCATCGCCATTGGGCAGCACATGTTGTCGGACGCCGTTAGGCCTGACATGCCATCTTCGGCCTTTGACAACACACACGGTGTGACGATGTCGGGCGTGGGATGATATCATCGCCCTTGGACAACTTACATTGTCGGACAACGTCGAGCGTTTGCATGTCATAATGGCCCTTGGATAACACACACAGTCGAACTACGTCGGACCTACCAAGCCATCATCGCCCTTGTGAAGCATTCACAGGGTCATATGATGTGGCGCGTGGCATGTCATCGTCTACCTTGGACCGAATGCACGGTCGGACGATGTCAAGCATAACAGTTTATCATTGCCCATGGATATCACACACGATCGAGCTACATCGGGCTTTGCAATGCTATGATAACCCTTGGGCAACACAAACAGTCGGACGACATCGGGCATTAAATGTCGTCATTGCCCTGTGACAGCGTACACGGTCGGACTATGTTGGGAGTGGTATGTTATCATCGCCCTAGAAAAGCATGCACTATCGGATAATGTCAGGCGTGCCATGTTATCATCGCCCTTGGACAAGACACACGACATGATGACGTCGGGCGCGACATGCTCGCATGGCCCTTAGGCAGCACCCACAGTCGGATTACGTCGGGCGTTGCATGCCATCATCGCCCTTGGACTGAACACACCATTGGACCAGGTAGGGTGTGGCTTGCCCATATGTCCCTTTGGCAGCACACATGGTTGGATGAGGTCAGGCGTGGCATGCCATTATCGTCCTTGTGTAGCACACACGTTCGGACGACGTCGGGCATGACATGATATCATTGCCCTTAGAAGCATAGAGGGTCGAACGACGTTGGTCTGGGCTTGCTATCATCGCCCTTTGGACAACCTACATGGTCAGACGACGTTGAGCGTTGCATGACGGGTGTTAGATGCCATCATTTCCTTCGTACTAATCTAATGTATCTTCTAGATTTTCCCACCTTGTTGCACTACTCTTTCATTTTAAACTTAATATGGCACGTAACATATTACTTTTCTAGTTTTACATTTATATTATTCTATATAAATAAAGATATATTAATAATTTTTTTTAAAAAAACAAAACCAAATTATTGATATACAAAGTAGATCTCTAAAATATGCAGAATAAAAACAAAATTGTTTCAAATGGATATTTGAGCCCAAAGTTTCAATCATTTAAAGTTTCACTAAATCAAAGGTTGAAGCACAAAAAAGTTGTTGTAAATTTGTGAAATTTCAAGGAGCCATAACTTTTGACTCAGATGTCAGATTTAGGTAAATATTTATCTCGATATGGTTATTCTTCTGAGATATACAAAACAAATCACAATAGGTGGTTTGGACGAGTCAATTTTCCATAAAACATGTTTTAACCCATTAAATTTTGAATTTCCTCAATTTTGAAGAAAGTTTTTATGCTTTATTGCTATGAATCTAATAAAAGAAAATAGATTTTTGAGTTCGAAATACGTTTGTAACACATCTGAGAATGTCAAATTTATTGTTAGATAATATATTTTATGATTAAAAGGTTTTATCCCGATCAATTTAACATTTCCCTTAATTTTGCAAACATAGTCGGGTGATGTCAAGTATGGCATACCATCATCGGCATTGGGCAGCACACGCAGTTGGAGGACGCAGGCGTCACATGCCATCTTTGCCAATGGATAGTAAACACGATGGGACGACGTCAGGCGTGGCATGCTATTGTCGCCCTTAGGAAGTATACAAAGGGTAGAACAATGTCGGGTTTGGCATGCCATTATCGTCGTTGGAAGAGCATACATGATTGGAAGACGTCGGGCATGTCATGTTATAATCGCCCTTGGAAAAGACACATGATCGCACTACGTCTGGCGTAGCAAAGCTATAATCACCCTTGGGCAGCACACAAGGTTGGACGACGTCGAGCATTTAAGGCCATCATTTCCATTAGACAGCATAAACGGTTGGACTACGTCGGGTATGTCATGTTATCATCTTCCTTAGAAGCAAACACAATCGACCGACGTTTGGCGTAGCATGTTATCATTGTTCTTGGAATGTACACATGATCGGACAACGTCGAGTGGTGCATGCCCGTATGGCCCTTCGGCGGCACACACGGTCAGATGACATCGGGCGTGGAATGCCATCTTCGCCATTGGGAAGCACAAACGGTCGGGCGACGTTTGGTGTGACATGCCATCTTCGCCCTTGGACAGTAGACAGAGTGGGACGACGTTGGGCATGTCAAGCCATCATCGCCCTTAGACAACATACATGATCGAATTACGTCAGGCGTGGCATGCCATCATGGCCTTTGTCTAGGACACACAATCAAATGATGTCATCCGTGGCAGTGAAATCATCGCTCTTGGAATGTACACACGGTCAGACGACGTCAGGCGTGACATGCCATCATCGCCATTCGGCAGCACATACGGTCAGACGTGGCATACCATCATCTCAATTGGGCAGCACACGCAGTCGGACGACTTTAGGTGTAACATGCCATCATCGCACTTGGACAACACACATGGTCGGATGACATCAAGCGTTGCATGCCATCATCACCCTTGGACAGCATACACAGGGATGGACGATGTCGAGCATGGATTTCCATCATAGCACTTGGAAAGTATACACGGTCAAATAAAGTCGGGAGTGACATTTTATCATTGCCTTTGTACTGCACACACGCTCAGACGATTTTTGGTGTGGTAATGTTAGAATCTCCCTTTGGTAGCACACATGGTCGGAAAAAATAGGGTGTTTAATTCCATCCAGTATTGCCCTTTTGAAAGAACACATGATAGGAAAACGACGACGTGGCATGTCTCATTGCCTTTCGGCTGCACACATGGACGGATGACGTCAAGCTTGGCATGCGTCTTAGCCCTTGGGTAGCACACATGAACGGATGGCGTTGGGCGTGGTATGAAATTATCTACGTTAGGCAACACATGCGATCGGACGACATCGGGCGTGGCATGTTATCATCGCTCTTGGAAAGCACACATTATCGTACGACGTGAGGCGTGCCATGCCCGCATGGCCCTTGGGCAGCACACACGGTCGAATGATGGCGGATGTGGTAATCCATCATTGTAATTGTGCAGCACACGTGGTCGAATGACATCTCTCGTGGCATGCCCTCATGGACCTTGGCAGCACACCCGATCGAACAACGTCTGGTGTGGCATGTCATCATGGCCCTTACCCAGCACACACAGTTAGATGAGTTTTCCAATGCTATGGGTATCATAAACGGTCGGACGACGTAGGGCATCAAATGTCATCATTTCCCTTTGGACAACAAACATGGTCGGACGACGTCGACTTTGCATTCCATCATCGCCTTTTGACTACACACGTGGATAGTCGACGTCGTGTGTGACATGCCTTTATTGCCCTTGTGCATCACACATGGTCGAACGACGTTGGTCATTAGATGCCATCATTTCTCTTAGACAACACACACGGTCGAATGACATCGGACGTGGCAATCCATCATCGCAATTGTGCAGGACATGTGGTCGGACGACATCTCGCGTGGCATGCCCTCACTTACCTTGGCCAGCACACCTAGTCAAACGACGTCTGGCATGGCATGCCATCGTGGCGCTTGGCCAGCACACACGGTTAGACGACGTTTGTCAATGCTATCATCGCCCTTGGGTAGCATATACGGTCGGACGACGTTCGGCTTCAAATGTTATCATTTCCCTTTTGACAACACACACAGCAGGACGATGTCGACGAGGCATGCCATCATCGCCTTTTGACTAAACAGATAGATAGTCGACTTCGTGTGTGACATGCCATTATTGCCCTTCTGCAGCACACACGGTCAAACAATGTCAGGCGTAAGATGCCATCATTGCTCTTAGACGACACAGTACGTCAGATGACGTCGCCCGTGGCAACGACATTATCTCTCTTTGAATGCACACACGATCAGAATACGTCGGCTGTGGCATGCGATCATCTCCCTTGAAAAGCAGACACGATTGGACTACATCAGGTGTGGCATTATATCATCACACATTGACAGCACACATCATTGGACGACGTCAGGCATGGCATGTTATCGTCGTTCAGTAACAACCACACATGATTGGATGACGTCGGGCATGACATTCACGTATGGCT
>JAKWIX010000089.1:0-22500 GCA_027704785.1 Solanum chmielewskii
TTTTCTATTCATATTTATTGATTAAGGTAAGTGGTGGTCTGCTTACTATAATCACTATTAGTAGATTCATAGACAGTCAGTTAGAGTAATTGTATATCGTCTTTCCTATTTCAATTTTTTTTCACATCATACTTGTTGTATACAAAACTTTGTCCAAAAATATATAAACTAGTATTACATAATTATGCTTCCACTTAGACATTTTTTATTCTTTTACATGTTCATATTTAGTTGCTCATGACTATGAAAGTATCAAGGGTTAGCTTGGAGTCATTCGTGATTTTAAGCACTGTATTACAACTAGTGGGTAGTCCGACCGTGAAATTTCAGCCTTATGTTATGGCATGCTTGGATGAATTTTCTTAAGTATTTAAGTTTGTATGATTTAGGCTTCATATACTTGTAATCAGTTTTTACATTAGTGATTTTCAGTATTGATTATGTAACTTTTAGTGGCACGTCAGATCATGAGTTTAGTTTGCGCCACTTGTAGCTTTAAGCATCGTGTTACAAGTGGATGTCATACTCCTTTTCTCACATGGCGGTTGGATTTTTCAATTTAAGTGACAGTATTTATTAAGTGATTATTTTATTTTTTTAGAGTCGTCACTTGGAATTGAGTTATGGAGTTCCAATTCACATTTTCTTTTTAATCCCCAACCAAAAGAAAATGACTCCATATTTTGGTCTGCAAACCAGAAATTCGGGTAAGAAATTTCGTTGACCGAGAGGAAGGTATTCAACATCCCTCGAGTTTCTTGTTTTTAATACGATCGCTTTTATTGACTTATACTTTTATCATTATTTGGATATATTATTGTATGCTACAGTTTCGCTCATTTTTTTATTGTTGAGCTTTCATTTGGTCTCAACCTAGATGCGTAACTGCATTTTCGATTTTGATATTTAATAGCTTTGAAGCATAATTGCTTTGTTCTCTCGAATGTGTATCTAATATTCTATGTATCACATCTTGATTTTAATAAAATATTTCTTAGAATAATTATGTGAAGGTGTGTCACCAAATCCTTGAATTTCCTTTAAGTGTTTCATAAAAAGATGTGTAACCACATTCTTATTTGAAACCATTTTTTTAACATGTCTAAAACCTATCTGATGTTATAAGAAAAATATTAAATAAAATAAAATAAAAGAAATTTAAACTTCTAGGATTCAATATAAAATCTTGAATTATTTTGAATTCTTTTGTTTTTATTTACTCTTAAAGTTGATGTGAAAATTAAGCCTACATATATTATATTTTTATTTTTTATCTTACAGTTAATGGCAAAATTAGGCATACGCATATTGTAATTTCTTATTAATCCAACAAAACAATGACTTATTGTTAAAATAAATATCATTCTTTGTTTGATAAATAAAATAACAATATTTTTTGAGCCCAATAACTCATACTTTATCATTATTAACATAGTAATCAGGAAAAAGATCACAATTAGTGAACAAATAAATAAATAAAAATAACCACCAAATAAAGCTACTTTCATTCATTAAAGAGATATAACACTTAGCTTATTCTTCATTTTAATCAAATTATGAATGAAACAAAAGTGTAAGAAAACATGTCACATAGTTACATCTAATTCCATGAATAAATTAAAGAGATAAAGTAAATTTGAATACCGCAATTCCTTACTGAAGTTCGATTATAACACTCACAAATTTTTTGTGGGTCGAACTTAGTGATATATGTGTAAAAAGAAGATTTTTTCAACTGTGCAAAATCTTCTTTTCTTGCTCCTTGTGCGTGTGTTTTATTGTCAATGTTTGTGCAGATTGTGTGTATTGCTGATAGTTTTTTTACTTTTCTTCCCTCTTTTCTCTTGCTGTCTCTCGTGTGTTGTTGTATATTTATAGGATATATGGGGTGTGTTGTATGTGTCGTGTATCACTTCTGAGGCTGAGGTGAGGAAGTGGGGAATTAAGGTGTGAGGAAGTGGGGTAGTGGAGTAGTGGAAGTAGTCTGTAGGTATATATAAATATAATTACTAACTAATTATTTAAATTAATATAAATTTAAGAAAGGGTAAAAGAACAAATATATTCTCGAACTATTGTAAATGGTATGCAAATACCCTTCGTCATATTTTTGAGATATTGGTGCTCCTGTCGTTATACTTTTGGGACATTGATACCCCTGTCGTCATACTTTTGGGACATTGGTGCCCCTGTTGTCATACTTTGGGGACATTGTGCCTCTGTCCCTTCGTTAGAGTGAAAGACATATATGCTCTAATTTATGAACGACGGGGACATTAATGTCCCAAAAAAATGACGGAAGGTATCTGCATACCATTTACGATAGCTCGGAGGTATATTTATCCTTTTTTCCTTTAAGAAAAGTCAAGTAGAAAATTAAAAAATATAATTAAAAAACACTAATATATTTATTAAATATATTTTAAAAGAAAACATACATCTTTTTGAACATTTTCTTCTCTATTGAGTAAATTGAAAACAAAATATAACTCTATTTTTCTGGTTGTCAAATATATTTACACTAAACTTACTAAATATCATAAATTTAAAATATATAATTTAAACGTAAAAAAATATTTAATCACTAAAATTTGTGTAAAGCATCAAGTTCAATAAAAAAAATTATGATTCTAAAAGTTGGGGGAAAATTTGGCAAATAATGTTTGTCCATACAATTTTTCATTACTTGGCAAATATTTTTGGCAAATATCCCAAATTCCCAAATACTAGTTTTTTCTAGTATTTGGGTCAAATCTCATTATTTGGGATCTTTTGAAAATTAAAATTTTACCCCAAACTTTTATCTTTTACAAAAACACCCTCTATAGTAGTTGTTTGTGTTGTATTACATAATTTTTTTATGTGAACACCAAAATAGTGATGAAATATTTAGTGAATATTAAATAATGATATGATTGTTGATGAAAATGATGAAAAATTAACTCAAGGTAATAAAATCATGTGCTTCATCTACTTCACGATGTATGAAATGATACTTGTTGCACTCGCTCCAAATTACCACATTGCTCTAGTGTAATGAAAACTATTTGTTATTGTTGTAACGAACATCCAATTGACTTGTAATACAAACTTATAGTTAGTTTTAATAGTTTTTAAAACAGATGAGTATAAATCATATTTTTCTAAAAAGGTGAAATATATTTCCCAAATCCTATGGCCAAATATATGGCGAAATTTCACCCAAATTTTCACTCAAATAATATTTGCCAAGAATATTTGAAAATTTATGGCCAAACGCTAGCTAAAGTAGAGGTAGTTTAGAATCATGAGAGAGAGAGAGAGTCGTCATTTTAGACCTAAAGTGTATGTAAGAGTATATAGGCCAAAGTTGAGACATTTAAATTTGTTTAACGGCCACAAATAAAAAATATTTTTAAATTATCAAAAATGTGTTCAGTTAACATTTTTTTCCAAAAATATTTCCCATATCAATGTTTTGGTCTAAAAATGTCATATTGTTATAGTTGATTAAAAAATGTCCTTTTGCTAATAAACATGTTTTTCGTTTAGTCTTAAACACATTCTTTTCCTAATAAAAATATTTTAACTCATCATTAATTTCATAAATATAAAATCATAGTAAATCATTAATTTTTATTTAGATAATAATAAAAATCATTATAAAATAAAAATATTTATATTTTTTAATATTTTCTGAATTTAAGAAGATAAGCATTTGCTAATATGATGTTTAAGTTAAGATGTAATAATTAAAATGTTAAAGAACATGAATATTTCATTAATTCAAATGAGAAAATATCTTTAAAATATTATTGATAGAGTTGTTGACCCTTTTTCATATTAGCTTTATAATCAAAGACTATATTAACAAATGTTTATCTAATTTCAATTAAAAAAGATTTTTTATTTGTTTTTAATTATTATCTAAATGAAAGTTAATAATTGAGGTTCTTATAATTTTTTTATATATAACGTAATCTATGTTATCAGTATAACAAGTATATGAGGTAATTCAATTTTAATTGATAAAAAAAGATAGACAAAAATCAGGTTCCACTTTCATATTAGTTAACAAGATTTTTTATTCTTATAAATAATATTTCATTAAAAACAATGTATTTACAGAGAAAAAATAATATATTTATTTAAAAATATTTGAGACATAACTAATATAAGAATGTAATCATTTAAAATTTATTAAATATAAATTTATAAAATAGTTCTAATTATATTAATTCATAATATATTAATCCAAATAAATACTATGGATTAATATAATTGAGTTATATATTTAAGTCCAATAAATATGAACTTAATTAAAGTCTAAGTTAATTGATTTGGACTAAGCCCAATTTGTTAAGCCAAATTCATCTCGTTTTAGAGACTCATTTTGGCGCCACGTGTGCAAATGATGTGGCATGCCAAGTCAAATAAGAAACCAATGGAATCATGACATGTGTCCAAAATGACAAGCCCGCTCCATAAAGTTCACACGTCATGTCACTTAAATCTGATTGGCCGACAGGAATCATGATCCAATTGCAACTCCCCTATTCTAAAACTATAAATAGAGTCCTCATAATTCAAAAAGGGGACAGAAAATTATAAACCAGAAGCTATAGAAAATTTATGGTACAAACGCCATTTGATTCTCCATAAAGCTACAACTTTAAGAATTCAAGTATTAAAGTTGAACGATAAAGATCAAGATCATTGAATTCAAGAATAAATTGAAACTCTTGAATTCAAGTAAAAGTCAAGATCAAGATAAAGATCAAGTTCAAATCCAATATCAAGTTCAAGACAAATTCAAGAATAAGCTCAATAGCCCTTGAATTATATTTGAAAAGGAAAAATCAGAGGAATCATAGAGATTGTAACACTCGCAATCGAAATAATAAAACGATTGTTGCTATAATTTTCTGTTCTTGATTATTATTTTCTGGACCCGAATTTTATCGTCTACGAATTCTGGCACGCCCTGTAGGACAATCTCTACCTCTCATCTCAACTTTTCAAGAATCAAAGAATATCGATATGACTTCCTTGAACAACAACTCTCGATCAACTGCCCCCTAAGGCCACTAGCTTCAAGTTCTCTATTGAAGTTGAAGGCATCCTTTTTATTACCTTTGAAAGTTTCGGAGTTGTTACCAGAAGCAAAGTTGCTACACTAGGACAACAAACACTTCAAGTGTCGTCCGCATCAACTCCTATTATTGGGTCTTCGACTCCAGAAGGAGCAAGTTCCTCCACAAATGCTCTAGAAGGAAGGAGTAGTGTTGCTGAAAAGATCAAGAGTCATTGGCTCTACTTGGGCAATCTGGTTGCAAGAACTCTACCACAAGAACGAACTATGATTCAACTAATGAATCATCTCCACATACATCGCGTAATGTGAGTCCACTGAAGATTAATGTATGCACAATCCATGCTACTCTCTTACATCTCCAATGATCATGCAAACAATCGTGACTACTACTTCCTCCTAAAGAGAAAATCGCAAATCTGACGAAGTTGATTGAAGGATTGACAAAGCATACACAACACCAAGAATCCCGAATTGATAAACTGATGGATAAGATGGAAGGACTTTTAGATGGAGAAACGAGACATGCGCCTGGAAAGGGTGTTGAACTTTAAGAACTCGAAGATCCTCCAAAGAAAGCCCCGCTTGTTAAAGAGATACTAGTTTCTTCTGAAGGAATGATCCCACTCGATCGTTCGAAAGAGTTTATTGAAGGCACTATCAAAGATAAGTATAAAGTCTCCACCAAGTCTTCTCATATGTATGTTAAGTCATACACTGCGAGGATTGATAACTTTAAAATATCTAAAGGTTATCAACCTCCCAAAGTTCAACAATTTGAGGGAAGAGGAAATCCAAAATAACATGTTGCATACTTTGTGGAGACATGTAATAATGCTGGAACCTATGGAGACCATCTTGTCAAACAGTTTGTCCGCTCTCTAAAAAGAAATGTCTTTGATTGGTACACGGATCTTGAACCTAATTCTATTGATAGTTGGGAGCAATTAGAGAACAAGTTTCTCAATCGCTTCTATAGCACAGGCATACAGTAAAAATGGTAGAACTTTAGAATACTTGCCAAAGGAGGATGAACTAGTTATAGATTACATAAATCGATGGAGGAACACGAGCCTAAATTGCAAGGACATACTTAGTGAAGCTTCTGCAATTGACATGTGTATTCAACGAATGCACTGGGAGCTTCTTTACATCTTGTAAGGAATAAAATCAAAATACTACTTTACACTTGGCCTATTTATATTCGGCCGACACAACAAAACAAAACACATAATTGGCCTTTATTTTTTATATGGCCGACATACTATTCACTACTATTTACTTTACGACTTTAAAATAAAAGCATTACAAATAGCCGCTATACATTGGCTAACAAAAAGTAAATCTTATCTTCAAAGGAATCTTATCTTTTAAAATCCTATTTCAACAATTCTTATCTCTTTACTTTTACATTGCTTTTATCCTTATGTCTTGTCTTCTATAACTCTTTTTCTTTTCTTCATCTTTACCTTCTCATCTTCATTCCAAATCAACTTCTGGTATAACGTTATCTTCTCCATTGCATTTGAAGCATCTGTGATCTGGATATTTATGTCCGATTAGTTTGCAATATTTGATTAATAATTCTTCTGAAATAAATTCTTTTTTCAATGCTCTCGTCGTAGGTTGTTCTTCCGGTTTTAATAGTGACAAAATCCATCGCTGGACTTCATCCATATCTGCTTTTTTTAACTCTTTCGAGTTAGAATATATCATTACTTGATCTCTAGCGTAATAGCTCCATATAGCGTTTCCATTTAAATAATTGTTAGCTAATTCCTGTATAATAGTTGATATACCAATTATTCTTTTATTGGCATAAAACATGGTATTTCTAACTTTGGTATCTCGTCCTGATGTCCAATATCTTCTGGTATAATCATATCTTTTGTTAACCCTATCTTAATAACTTGAATTGGTGACTTAATTTCTTCATGTAATATCTCTGCTGGTGCTGTATAAAACTTGGTATAAAACAAGTTTCCTCTTGTAACTCTTTTGTATGTGATAAATGCTTTATGTAACTCTGGTATTTCACTAACTTCTTCTCTGTCGTATGTATATACTGTATTTAATAGTCCATAGTTGTAACATGTTTTAACTAGATTAGCACTAGTTTTTGGTTGTGCTATAAGCCTATTGTATCCCTGTAACTTTTGGGTTATATAATCTTCATTTGGGTTTTTCGTTTGTGTAGATCTGGGGTGTAAATTCAAATAGATTTGGATCTTATATATATTTTCAATGTATGACTGGGTGATATAATTGTATCTTTTTTTATCACTCTGTATACTAACTGCGTATGTAGAAGTTTGTGGTGTTGCGGGTATATGTTTTTGTGTGTTTTGGGTAAATAGTTTTGTAAATAACTGGTTTAAATTTATATTTCGTGATTTCTCACTAAGTTTTCTGCTTGTTCCTGCAGCTGTATTTAAACAAACGTTATGGGTTTTAAGGAGTTTCCCATCGTCTCCTTTTATCTCTGGAGTTTTATCGTCTTCCGATCGACGTAGATTCACATTTTTACAGTCATGCTGCTGACTTATATTAGCTTTAGACTTCAGATATCTTCATTAGTCTGTAGCTTTTGTATCTCATTATCCATTCTGTCCACTTTGGTACAAAGTGTAGTAATGGCTTTGAATAGCTCTTCAATCGTATGTTCATTTTTGTCCTCAGTTTGAGTAGCTTTGTCTTGATAGGTAGTCTGCAACCATATTTTTGTCAGTCTTGGTTATCTCAATTGTAAATGTAAAATTTAATATATTTAATACTAGTCTCCTTATTTCTTTTGTTGTAACTTAATCTTGTACCTTTTTAGTTATCCACCATTTTATCTGTGTGTTATCTATTCTTACAATAAATTTATTGTAAACAATATATGGTTCAAATGCTAATAAATATTTATATAATGCAAATAATTCTTTTCTATTTATTTCCCATTTTATTTGTGCTTCTGCATAAGATCCTGAATAATATCTACACTGGTGTTCTATTTTTTCTTTTTCATATTTATATTTTAAAACTCCTCCATAACTATGATCACTTGAATCTGTTTCAACAATATAAGTAAATGATTTATTTTCATCAGGGAAATATAGTTTTGGTAATTTTTTACATAAATTTTTAATATTTATTATATGTTCTTTATCTTTACTGTCGAAATAGTATTCTACATCTTTTTTAAGTTTTTTATGTAATGGTTTTAAATGTTCTGGCAATTTTGGTATATACTCTCTTACTTGATTTACTAATCCTAGAAAGGATTGTAATTTCTTTTTTGTATCTATATTTTCATCAAGGGTGATTATTTTTTGTACTGTGTGTTTTTGCATTTTTATTCCATTTCTATCTATTTGTATTCCTAGAAATTCTATCTGTGGTTTCATAATTTCTGCTTTCTTTTTACTTATACTTATGTCTGAATGTTTAATTATATGTATGAATTTTTCTAATAACCTTATATGTTCATCTTGTGTTTTAGAATATAATAATATATCATCTATATATACGATACAATTTTCAAACTGGTTAAAATAGTTATTCATAAAATGTTGATATCTACCTGGTGCATTTTTATATCCAAACGGTAAAACATTCCATTCATAGAAACCTTGCGGTACTGTGAATGTTGTTAGCTGTTTAGATTCTTCTTCTAGTTTTAGGTGGTAAAATCCTGATTTACAGTCAAATTTACTAAAATAGTTATATCCTTGTATTTGTCTTATTTTTAGTATCTTATTTGGTATTGGGTAATTATATGTTTTAGTTTTAGCATTTAGGTTATGATAATCTATAACCATTCTACTTTTTCCTCGTTTTTGTTCACTATGTTTATTGATTATGAACGCTGGACTTGTATGTTTACTATTGCTTTTTTGTATATAATTATTTTCTAATAATTCATCTATGTGTATTTTAAATTCTTTTAAATCATCAAAATTATATTTTAATGGTTTTTGTGTTATTATACTATTTTCATCTATTAATTCAATCTTTATTTTTGTTTTATGTTTTTCCCATCCTTGTAATGGACTTTCGTTATATAGTAATTCTAATTGTTCGTTAATTATTTTAACTTTGTCTATTGCAAATATGATAATTTCTAACTGTGATATTTATTTTTTATTTATATTTTCCATTTCTTGGTTTATTTTTTCACTTCCTCTCATCCATTCTATAGGTTTACGTTATTTGTTATTTACTCTTTTTGCTCCTATCTTATTTCCGCATGGTGTAGTAAACCACCAATGTGTTTTTGTTATTATATGTGGGTAAAATTTATCTAGAAATAGCATTCCTAATAACATATCTTTTGTTGTAAACTCAAAATTGTACATTTCTTCTATTGTTAGTATTTTATCCCATATTTGTATTTTTATATTTTTTGCTTTGTATTTAATCATACTTCCTTCATTATTAAATCCTGTTACTACCATCGGTGTTTTTAATTTTTCCCATTTATCTTCTGGTAAACAATTATATTTACATATGTTTGTTTCTGTTCCTGTATCTATCATAGGGGTATAATATCTGTTGTGATATCCTTCTACAATAATTTTTGCAAGTATAAATATTTTCATTATTCATTTTGTTCTTTTAATAATTATTTTCTTATTTTGACAAGTTATTGTTAGTTGTTCATTTTCTATATTGTATGGTTTAACTTTTTCTAATCATTTTATTCCTAATGTAATGTTCTGGTTTTCTTGATAAATTTTAAATGGTATTATTAACGGTATTCCTCCTATAATTATTTCTTTTTCTGTTATTTCTTCGTTCGTATTTATTATCTCGCTAGGTAGTCCGGGGCATAATTGTCCTGTTTTTATAATTTCTGTTTCTAATACTAATTCCCTTATTATGTAATTTTCTTCTTGTCCTGTATTTATTAAAATTTTATATCTTCTTTGGTCTACTATTCCTGTTATAAAATAATGATATGTTGTTATATCTTCTATTAAATTTTTCATAATTTCATAGTTTCTTCTAGATGTACTCATTCTTGATGAAGTAGTTCTTGTTAGTGTATTTGGTACGCTTGAAGTACTTAATCTTTCTTTTACTATTTCTAAATCTTCTTCTATGTCAATTTCTTTATAACTATAGTCATTATTATCTATTATAGTAATTATTTTTTCAAAGAGATTTTCTACTTTTATTCTATCAATTTTATTTCTCGCTATTACTTTGTGTTTTGTTGTTGATATATATAAGTTTTTACATCTTGCTGTGAATATTTTACTTCCTGGTGCTAGCTCTATTCCAGACATCTTCCAATACA
The DNA here is from genome assembly GCA_027704785.1 of Solanum chmielewskii. Taxonomy (NCBI): domain Eukaryota; kingdom Viridiplantae; phylum Streptophyta; class Magnoliopsida; order Solanales; family Solanaceae; genus Solanum; species Solanum chmielewskii. The sequence goes on from JAKWIX010000089.1 coordinate 10,356, forward strand.
AAACTAATGATTTATCTATATTTCTGTCTGTTAATGCTACTGAGTAGTTGACACTTATTATAAATTTAAATTTTGGTATATTAAGTTTCCTTTTACTGCACTAATTACACTTTTTTCTATAGGGTGTATAATTCTATCATCTGCTAAATATATTTCAATAGGTGTATCTATTCCTTCTCTAAAACAAGCTTTTATTAATATTTTTGTTCCTCCTAAATGTACATATTTTATAGGTGTTTTAGCTTTTATATCTTGTATTTCTTTATTTATTATTCGTTTACTTAGTATAGGTATATGTGCTTTTCCTCTTGTATATTTGCAATCTATGATATGTTCTTTCTGACTAACTACATAGTATTCTTCTTTTTGACTTTTAAACCAATTTCTTAAAGTAGGTATTTTAAGTATTTTTTCAACACTTAAATCTAATTCTTTTCCTTTTATTTGTTCAAAAATTGTATTATCAATATAATTTTTAGTTCTGATAATTCTTCATTTTGATAATCTTCTTTAGATATTATTTTTATGTCTTCTTCAGTCATTATGTTTCATCTTCTATTTCATCATTATCAATATAAATATTTTCTTCCTCATTTTCAAATTCTATATCCAATACTTCATATATACTATCATTTTCACTTAATTCATAGTCTATATATTCTATTTGCATATATTTATCATTATCTATCATTATTTCTGCAATTTGTTTTCTTTTTGGATCTTTAGGTAACTTACAATCTCTAGCTAAATGTCCTAACTTTCCGCAATTATAACAAGTACATTGTGATATTTTTTTTGGTCTATATGGTCTTTTTATTTTATAATTTTTTACATAATATCTTTGTCTTGGTTTTTTATATTTGTACTTAGTTTTAGTTTTTCTATAATTTTTATATTTTCTAGATTTTTGCTTTTTATAGTATTTGTTTGTACATCCAAACTGTGGTGCTGTTTTATTTTTACAACAGGCTAAATTTTTAATTAATACTTTTTCCATTTTTATTTTTTCTTTTTGTTTTTCACATAGTTGTATAAACCATTGATGTAAAAATTTTATTCTAGATCCTAAAGTATCTGTTAATCCTTCATCATTCCAATCTTTAATTATTTTTGTATTGAATGGTTCTGGTAATTTTGTAAAATATTGTTGTCTTATTTCTTTTGCTTCGTTCATATTTATATCTTGCTTTTGTAATAATACTCTTTAAATGCACATGTGTATTCTTCTATGTAACACATTTTACATATAGCTAATTTTGTCATAAGTTTCTTATTTATTGTTTTTTCTCTATTTTATTCTCTTATATCTGTGGTCATACCACCAAATTCATTTCTTATTGCTAATTCATATTTATCTAATATATCTATATTTGTTGTTGATGGGGATCCATCCATTTTTTTATCACTTCTAAGTGTTTCTAAACTTTCTGGGGGTAGATTTTCTATCCATAATTTTGTTGTCCCTACAAATGTTCTTTCTATATATCTTGGTGTTTCTCTAGTTGTTATTTTATTGTCAATTAGTTGTTTAGATGTATTTCCTGTCCATAGTAATATTGCTTTGTTTATATCTGTAACACAATCTAAATCTAAAAAATTATATTGTTCAGTTATTGGCTTAGGTGTCCATTTTTTATTTAATCTGCTATTTCATATTGCGTTTGTTCTATCTGATTGTTCATAATTTTCTGTATAATATGTTGGTGGTGTCCATTTAGGACTAGTTCTAGGACTATTATCTGGGGTTTTAACTCCTGATGTTCTAGGTCGATTCATATCTCCTGTGTTTATTTCTAATTTTTTTGGTTTATTTACTTGTTCTAAAATTTCTGTGTATGTTTCACTTATTTCTGAGTTTTGATCATTTATTGTATCCGACTCGTTTTCGTCTATTTCATTTACTTCAAGATTTTCCTTTAATTTTTGTTTCATCTCATTTATTTCATTAGTTAATTCGAGCTCTTTATCTTTTTCTATCTGTTTCTCTTTTTGTTTAGTTTCATATAATAATTTTAACTTAGCTAATTCTTTTTCTAATTCACATATTCTTGTATTTTTTATTTCTTCTAGATGTTGTACTTCTTGCTTTGTTTGCATTTTTGTCTTTTCAATTTCTTTTGATTTATCTATTTCTTAATTTTCTTTTGTTATTCTTATCATAGCTGTTAGACTATCTTCTAATTTCGCTGTTTCTTTTTCTAGCATTAAATATAAGTTATTTCCTATTTTTTTTATATCTTCTTCCTAAATTTGAAAATATTATTTTTATTGTTAATTCATCTTGGTTTTCATATGTCTTTTCGTCAACTGCAAATCAAGTTCAAGACAAATTCAAGATCAAGCTCAATAGTCCTTGAATTATATTTGAAAAGGTGAATTCAGAGAAATCATAGAGATTGTAAAACTCGCAATTGAAATAATAAAACGATTGTTGCTATAATTTTACTTTCTTGATTATTATTTTTTCGACCAGAATTTCATTGTCTAAAAAGAGATTTTTTTTAGATCAAAATATTAGCGATGGAATTAAAGGTTACTATGATTAATCGTTATCTAAATAAAAATTAATCATAATGTTATTATAATTGTATATATTGCTTATATGTTATCAGTTTAAAAAATGTATGAGGTAATTTCATTTTAATTAGTAAAAACAATTTAAAACAAAAAATCGCTCTCTACTATTGGATTAATAAAAAAGTTTTTTCTAAAAATTTCTTTATAAATAATGTATGTATAAAAAATTTTCTTATATATATTTATTAAAAATAATAATATTTCTCCCAAAGATAATATTTTGGATAATTTAAAAATAAAATATTAATGATAAAAATAATTTTAAAGCAAACTTTTTATTTAATTTTATATAAGTACATTTTTTTTAACAAAATAAAGATGTTCAGTCGTGTAAATGAAAAAAGATGAGTGTGTAACACTAATGTCTGTTCTGATTGTTGATAAAGACAAGTCCTTTAAAATATTGATGAGACTGTCTGCCAGATGACCCCCAAGTACAAGTGCATTTTAGTTTTTATCTCATTATTTTTACTATAGTAACATTATTTTAAAATAGTTTATATCAAAATAACTTGTTCAACTAAACAAGCCTAATAATACAATCTATGTTTCATCTTCACTAGTATGCTATTGGGATTCACACTACGTTGTGTTAATGACTCACACTTGGGATAGATAGATAAGTCCCTTTGTTTTTTGTTGCCTTTCTTTCCATAAGGAAGAAAAAGTTCTTTTTGGCTTGAAATATTTAACCCTTTTCTTGCTCGGGTTATTCCCTCTTCCACTTGTCTCTCCTTTTCAATAAAAATTCAAGCTCTTTTTTCTCTTCTTGGAGGTGGAATTTGAAGTTACCCTAAACACTTACTTTTGAGCTGTAGACAAAGAATCTTTTCCATTACAGACAAGAATCAACTGTTGCTAGCTTAGAGCTCACTTTAGTTGTAGAACAAACTCTATTGTAGTTCCTAGTTTTGTTTAGTCTAAAGAAGTGAACTTTCTTGAAAAAATATGGGGTTGTTTCCATTTTCAAAATCATTTCCGGTGTTATTTCTTCTAGCTATGTTATTGTTTTCCCCAACAGTGAGTGGGATAGGTGCTAACTGGGGTACTCAGTCAACACATCGTTTGCCTCCTGAAATAGTAGTAAGAATGCTAAAAGATAATGGGATCCAAAAGGTTAAACTTTTTGATGCTGATTATGACACACTTAAAGCTTTGGGAAAATCAGGTCTTGAAGTTATGGTTGGTATTCCTAATGATATGCTTTCAAGTATGGGTAGCTTGAAAGCTGCTGAGAAATGGGTTTCTAAAAATGTTTCTGTTCATATCAATGATAACAATGTCAACATCAGGTGAACATTCACATTTATTTACTCTAAACATTTTGTTTTGTTTAAAGTTTCATTTGAATGCTCTATTTCCATTTTTATTTCCCTTAACTTGCTGTTGAGATGTAGTTTTGATTTTCAATATTATTTCATTATTTAGTCACCAAGATTCACCATTTAGTTGCTATTATTATTATTATTATTTTTTACTTGGATTTGCTCCACTCGAGCCGGTAGTCTTTTGGGAAAAAACTCTCTACCTTGTAGTAATGATTAGGTGTGCGTACACTCTCTACCTCCTAGACCCCACTTGTATGATTCACTGGGTATGCTGTTGTAATCATTCACCAAAATGGTGCCAAAAGCATTTAAAAAGTGAGTGGTTGATTCAACCACTGTTGGTAGTGAAGTTAATGAAGTTACCTAATATGAAACAAGATTATTGTAGTACATCTAATATTATCTTACTGGTACGGTTAACTTCCCTATTTCTATCATCTTGAATTGAAATTTGCCTAAAAACATACTTCTCTGTATTGCCTTGTTCACCCTGCAATCTTTTTCCATATAGTGATTCATTGTTTCGGTCACTAACCTGGAAATCACTGTGTAAAGTTGAAATAAGGAACTACAATATTCCAAATTTGTGTTAATACACTAGAGTGCCATGTATGTTTATATATATGAATAGAAATGACCAGTGAACTAGCAGCCATTGAATACGTGAACGAATTATGTTGCTATACAGTCACCTCCAAGGCTTATCAATTGGCAAAGGTTGAGAGACTTGTGACTTAAATCAATAGGTTTGAGCCCTGCGCCATGTGAACCAACCTGGTAATTAAGTGGAGCAGGGTTCTTCATAGAAAATACTAAGTGGAGAAGGGCAGAGAGATGGACAAATAATCCCAAGTTTCAGAGGTTGTGGTTGGTACAAAATGTTGGCCTAGACGAATTTCTCCATCATAAAAAGAGTTGCTATACAATCAGGCTAGTTAGACATGAATGCATTTCAAAGTATCTTGTAGTTGTAGTATAAGTAATTCTTGTCACAATAAACAGGAGGCAATATAATAGCCAGACCCCGAACTTGCTAAAAGTTGTCATTTAGACATTTAATCTAGGGTCCGGTCTATTCTATACCTTATATTGTCGAAATATACCTATTAAAAACGCCTTGGTGATATGGCTAGTCATGCATCTCCTGCCCAATATTTAAAGTGTTTTACCCAAAAGATTAACTTTTTTTGGCTAAGTTGCGTGGACTCGTTACTTTTGATGCCACACCCGTGTCGGATTCTCCAAAAGTACATCCATGTCGAATTCTCAGAAAGTACTGTGTCGGATTCTCTTAAAGTACGATACGTTTAGAGAATCTGACACACCGCCAACATTTTTGAAGAGTCCGAGGCTCTAAGCAACATAGCGTTTTGCCTGAAATGATGATTTCCAACCTTTTTTAACTCCTCTTCTCTAGATTCAATAGGCTACCCCTTGTTCTTCTTGTTTGTCAAACGTCAACGTTTCATGCCAGAAAGAAGTGGCCACTTTCACCCTTGGCAGGAAAAAGTAGTGTTTCTGGATACATGAAGCTTGGCGGAAATTTTCTTTCCTGGTCAATTCCTCCCCTCTCCCCTCTCCCCTCTCTCTCTTTTCTTTTCGGAAATTGACTTTTTTTCATTTATTGATGGTTCATTTTTTGGTTGGATTTCATTTGCCACATGAAAAATGAATGATATTTACTAGCTGTAACTAGAAGATCCTTGGAACATTGTAAGTAAAACTTTTTGGAGGGGGACTACACGTTGATGTAATATACATGTGGATATATAGAAGTAAATTTACCTTTCAAAAAAACAATTAAAGATATTTATGCTCTTTAGTTTGTTTAGTCTTGTCAGATGCGTTCTATATGCACATTTTGGACGACCTAACAATAAGTTGGGAACCAAGATTAAGTATTTAAATAAACAAATTGTCAAGTTTTGGAGCCGTCTATGTATTCAGCCCAAATGGAAACTAGAACTCTGGCCAATTTCATGGGTTATTCAAGGATTTCTGAGTTAAGGAGTCTGAGTTCAGTGCACATATATTAAATAATCTAGGTTTCTTGAAATTAAAGGAGCCTCTGTAGTTCACTGTAGTGGATCAAGTAAAATCATCATAGCTTGTACATGAAACAGGAAATGAATGCGGAAAAAGAAGCGTACAAGTCTAGTTTTTGTCTAGCAATTCAAGGTATGTTTCCTAATACTTTTGGGTCAATATACATTGATTTGTATAATATTTAGTTCTCCAAACATGCGATTTGAAATCGAGATTCACGGGTTTTCACCAAAACCCTCAATTGTGAATTTTAGGGTCTGAACCGCTTAAAGTAGCTCAATGTCGAATGTAATCATAGGATTGAGATTAGAAGGCTATAGATAACTCTGAACTATGGATTCTTTAATCAACCTTGACTGAGGGTTGATTATGACATTGACCAAGACACAATTTTAGAAGATGAGTTAGATAGGTGTATTTTGATGCCATTAAACTATATATTGTGTAGATAGGAGACACTTATTGAGGTTGAGGATGGTAGTGGAACATAGTAGGTGTTGCTTAGTTCCGAGTCGAGGTAAGCAGAGACCTTGACCCCTGATTTATTGGTTTCCCTAAACTAGTGTCTCAACTGTTTTGATGTTCATAAATGATTTGAAAATGTGTTTTAACTGTCATGTATATGTGGGGGCAAACATGTGATGGCGGTAAGATACTTTTGGAAAACCAGTTGAGATTTACTACTGGTTTTATGCTGATCTTTGAATTGATATGAAACTGTATTAGTTCGTTTCCATACCAAATATGTTTTGCTGCATGATGCATGCACATTTACATATGATTGACAGAAAGTGTGAGATACATTATATGTCTAGTCTTATATGGGATAATTGTATGAACTTTTCATAACAATATTGTGATATATTGTAGACAAATTACCTAAATTGACACCTAAACTTGCACCAGATGTTAAAGTACCCCCCTTCTTTTGTTTCCTGTTTTAACAGCTTGTTGAAATCTATGTTGCTTGAACTCTTCAAAAAAGTCAATGGGTGTATTGTCGGATCCTCCCAAAGTAATGCATTTTTGGAGAATTCAACCTGCTGCAACAAAAATTTTGCAGGAGTACAAGCAACATAGGTTGAAATGGGTATCAATGGACTCTTCTAACCCTTAGTATAACACATTGACTCCTCAAAAATGTCGATGGGTGCATGTTGGATCCTCCAAAAGTAATGTTTTTTGGAGAACTCGACACTATGCAACAATATTTTTGGAGAGTCTGAGCAATATAGGTTGAAATGGGTACCAATGAACTCCTCTAACCCTTGAGTATAGCGCATTGTTCTCAATCACTCTTACATATGATCAATTTTGCTGTGTCATTGTCCTCACTCCACTCCTTTCTCTTCTACAACTCCATCTCTGCCAAATCTCATGAGTTTCTTAAATTGACATTACATTTAGGCACCATTCATCTCAAGGGACCATTTAGCTTGCTCCAATTTGAAACTTTTGATAATAATGAGATCCAACACCTATACTTGCACATACATGTTGATACATTTACTGTGAGAAGAGTTTTGAGTTCAGATTTGGCCCATTTTCTACTAATTCTTCTTGTTGCTCTCTCTCTTGATCTAGAGAAATACCAATGCTAATGTTGGAAGAAAAATCTGAAATCTTCAAGGTCAATAATGGTGGAAGAAAAAGATGGATTGGTAGTTTAGTTAATGGAGGGTCTTTTGACGAAACTTAAGCTGTATAGTGGAGGCTGAAGTCACAAAGCAAGGTGGAATTTTGGTTGGTGCTTCCATGGCTGTTTGTCTGACTTACATGTAAGCAAGATTGGGTCTGACAAGCTTGCAACAAGTCTTGTTGAGAGGGAGAAAAAACACGACGAAACTTACTGAACTTACAAAGAGGGGTCTCTAAAATTCAGCCCATTACCAATGTCACCACACAAAAGGGGGTGAGTGAAAATGTTTTATTCGTTTTTGGTGACCCCATCATTTTTTCCAGAAGAGAGTTGGGTGGCATAGTGATTTACAGGGAGAGGAGGGAGATGAGGTGCATTGGCATCTATAAAAGGTCACGTTACAACACATAGGGTGCCCAACCCAACTTTTTGTACCCTAATATGAGACATGATCCAGTTCTGCATATGCGTGAATGTTGATTGGTTGTGTATGATGCATCATGTGATTCATCTCAGTATTATATGATAGGTTTATATGCACTTGTATTGTCTAATGCATTCATGTTTCAGAAAGGCTTGTTGGGGGTAGTTAGAGATGGGGAATGGGTCGATGAGACTCATAAATCCACTTATATGTGTAGATATTATCACTAACACCACAACAAATCCTTGAATTTCAATATTCCAGTTTACTGTGCTGAGTGAGCTGTTGACAATTATCCATAGAGGCTGTCATTAGTCATTTAGTTTTTTTTTTCTTTGTTTTGGGTTGTGTCCCACTATTCTTATGCTCAGTTACAATCTAGATGTTGCTGACACACTGGGGTATGTGACACGTATACTTGGATATTTGATCATTTTGTGTCTTTAGTTTGTAGTTGATGGCTCTGAATATTACATGTCTTGAAATAGTTGATTGGGTGATTATCAGAATTAGTGGAACGCGCTCGTGAGAGGAGTGTAAGAATTTCTTTTTCAGCATGAGTATGCTTGCTAGGTGACCCAAGTTTCATACGGATCGCTAAAGTGGTTCAAAATTTCAAATTTCTAATTTTTGGTTCTTGGGCTAAATCCATGAATTTCGAAGTCAAGTCTCATATTTTGAAGATTAAACCTTGAAAAAAATAATGTATATTAACCCAATTAGAAATGATACCTTTAATTTATATGACCAGAAAGTATCTTTTTCTTCTCTTCTTTCCTTTATTTATATTTGAGTGACCATATCATTCGAAAGCACAAACTGTGAGCGAACAGACTTTTATTTACTTAATTATGCTTCAACAAGACATAACTAGAAAACAACTACAGAACAAAAAAGCGAAGTGCAATATGCCAGGTAAATAACCGTCATTGCCTGAATAGCCTCTGCATCCATCTTTATATTTCTATCGTTATATTGAACAGTTGGTTCCACTTCATTTACCACTCACTGAAGAAGCTACACATTCTTTATTTATCAAACATCATGAGCAAACGTTATTTTCACTTTCGAAGTGGAGAAAATGCTTTCGATTTGTGAAGGTTGTCGTCTCGCACATGCTTGGTTTTAATAAAGAAATAAAATGGCAATCAACCATCGCTTGTGGGTTTGAATGTGATGGGAAACTGACAATATTGATCTGCTTGTTGTAGTGGATCTTGACTCATTGAGAAAAGTTGACCCTTTTAGTGCTCCTCAGGAGTTGACCCTCTTACACAGTTTTGTACATTTCTCCATCTGGTGTTCCCTCTAAAGTTCTAATCATTTTCAATTTAGGCAATCTTATAGAAAAGTCTGATGTTCAAGTTTATGATTAAACGGTAGCGTGCACCTCTAGAAGTTGGTCTGCATTAAATCTAAGAAGTGGTCTGCATATCACTTCATGATGTGGCATTCCTAATGTGCGAGTAACAGATATCAGTAATTCCTTGTCGTTTGCTTCTTGTTGATGATTCTCATTGCCTCCGGCAAATATTAGTTGGTACTTGGGTAGTCAAAACATGTCTAAGATACTACATAGAAATCTAGAATTTGACTAATGATTAGTGAATGATTGGACACTGACAGTGTCTATATTTTCCTTTTCTTATTTTATAATTAGCTGTTGCCAATTATGCAACTCTGGAGCAAAACATTCCCTATCAAATTTTCTAGTTGGTAGTATAAAGAAATTGATTTTTCTGCTTTAATATGGCCTAGTGATCTTTCAGATCTATAATGTGATTTGCCTTTTGTCGTTTTTGCAACACAAGTCAAGGTGGCTGCAATGCCAGTTCTTAACATTTGTTTGACGGGCCTGTATTGCACATCATCAATGAGAACATCAGATATACAGCTACAACTATTCTTATCAATTTGTGTGTTCCTTGCATTCATGTTTTGTGTGTTGCTTCATCTTTTCATGTCCAAAGAGTTCTACTTTATTCAAATCAACTGACTAGGCTTCTGTGGTTTTTGAAAAATTTCTTCTTCATGCGGGTGAGCTATTTGTGACTATGATCACATTGAACTGGTTGTAGCCAAAATTATTGTTTTTCTAGCTTCATTTTATTATTTTGCCTTTCGGTTCTATAATATTCTTCCGTATGTTATCTGTTACGAGGAGCTTTATATAGAATGAACTTCATCGACCAAGTAAATCTTATATTTGTTTCATTTAGTAAGCTAGACCTGAATGTTTATGCACATCGTTTTCGACTGTGTAGGTATGTTGCAGTTGGAAATGAACCTTACTTGACAACTTACAATGGCACTTACCTTCGAACAACTCTTCCTGCTATGCAAAATATCCAAACTGCACTCGTAAAAGCTGGCCTCGGTAGTCAAGTAAAGGTTACTTGTCCTCTCAATGCAGATGTTTATGAGAGCTCCAACACTTTCCCATCAGGTGGTGATTTTCGAGCTGAGATCCATGGCTATGTAAGCCAACTTGTCAAGTTCTTAAGCGACAATGGTTGTCCTTTTACAATCAATATCTATCCATTTATAAGTCTTTATATTGACCCCAACTTCCCAGTTGAATATGCATTCTTTGATGGAAATGCAACACCTCTAAATGATGGTGGGACAATCTACAGCAACATGTTTGATGCAAATCACGACACTCTTGTGTGGGCTTTACAGAAGAATGGGTTTGGGAACGTGCCTATAATTATTGGAGAAATTGGTTGGCCCACTGATGGTGACCGCAATGCTAATGCACAACTTGCACAGCGATTCAACCAAGGATTCATGCAGCATATATCCGGAGGAAAAGGCACCCCTATGAGGCCTGGGCCTGTTGATGCCTATCTGTTTAGTTTGATTGATGAGGATGCTAAGAGTATCCAGCCTGGAAATTTTGAACGTCACTGGGGAATACTTACATATGATGGACTACCGAAATACTCGCTAAATCTTGGCACCACGAATTCAGGGTCATTAGTTCCAGCTAGAAATGTGAAGTATCTGGAGAGGAAATGGTGTGTGTTAAAGCCGAATGCTAAGCTTGATGACCCCCAGATTGCACCTAGCATGAGCTATGCTTGTGGACTTGCTGACTGCACGAGCCTTGGATATCAGACATCTTGTGGAGGTTTGGATGCACGAGGAAATATTTCATATGCATTCAACAGCTACTACCAGATAAACAATCAGCTTGATGATGCTTGCAAGTTCTCTGGCCTCGCAACTGTCACAAAGTCAGATCCATCAACTGGTACTTGTCGATTTGGGCTCATGATAGAACCATACTACGGAGGTGCTCAACCAAAATATGGCTATACTAAGACGACATTGGCTCTCATCCTCTTTCTGTGGACAATTGTGTAACAATTTTTTTTTCTGGCTATTTAGTTCGATTGTTGACCCTGCCTGCCTGCTATGTAATGTAGCTATTACCAAATCAACACATATTTTTTCTTCTTACGGTTACTGTTGACAGCAAACACTGATATTCGTTGATTCAGAACTTTGGATGGTGAAATTAATGTTTGCTTCCGATTTCGAACGTCATGCACTGGTGTTCCTAATTATTTTTATCCGTCTATTTTGTATGTGACCTGTAACATTTTCAGGAATACGTGTCATTTTTTTGAACTACTATATTTTCTGGTAATGCTTCTTTCTTATTTTTCTTTTAATTTAATATCGGTTCCATTGTCATACGATCAAGAAGTTACCAGTTGAGACAGGAAAGTGTTTTCTCACAATCTTGATCCTTTTTTTCTTGGCCTCCACTCCATATAATCTACCAATTCATGCCGAATTACTTAAGTACATTAATTACTTGAAATCTGTCCTTTTTTTAAATCCATTTGCAACCATTCCACTGTTTAATTAATCATATGTTAGCTTAAAATTCTACATTTATTTATTCATTCTATAATTGAAATGTTTTATATTGGGATAGTCCAATTATAACATATAATTTCTACCTAAAAGAACAAACAGATATTTCAATTAATTAATGGTTAGATGTATTTGAGTGATATATCACACTGACCAAAATCAGAATTTAATAGTACAATATAGGGACCACAAGTGCTATTCACCCTAAACTTATGAGTACGAGTTCCAAAATTTATTATCATT
>JAKWIX010000089.1:30000-37707 GCA_027704785.1 Solanum chmielewskii
TTGCTTTCCTCTGCGTTCTTCTTCTTTTCTTTCGCTCGTTCTTCCCTCTCTTCTTTCTCTTTTTAATTTTCTCCTCTTTCAAATTCCCTTGTTTTACCCTAATTACCATATAATTAAGTATAAAAGATGATAAAAGTAACCCACTATTTATTTCAAGGTTATCTCCTTTAACCCCCAAGTAATTGAATTATTAACATTAAACCACTAACTTTATAATCATAAGCAGGAATAGTCCAAAACACCCCTTAAAAACTTTTAACAGAAATTTGATCCAGTCAGGGTTACGCAGCCTGTGACGGCCCGTCGTGCCTGCGACGATCTGTCCTGCTGTTCCGTCACAGAGTTCAGAGACAATTTCATTTAAGAGGTCTGTGACGGTCCGTCGTGCCTACGACGGTCCGTGCTGCCATGTCGTCGCGAAGTTTAGAGAGTCGATCCCATTACCCAAATTTCCAGAGTCTAAGTGTTTTGGAACGAGACCCCCTCGACGGTCCGTCGTACCCATGACGGTCCATCGTGAGATCCGTCGACCCAGACAGCTATTAACAAAAATAAACTCTACTGCTCAAAACGACTAAACTGGTCGTTACAATAGATACCAATTTACCCATCGTTCGTCCTCGAACGATCACAAGAAGATAAACAAGGGCGAGAAAGAGTACCTGAATCTGTGAAAAGGTGTGGATATCTTTCTTGCATATCAGCCTCCTTCTCCTAAGTGGACTCTTCAACTGGTCGATTCTTCCATTGAACCTTGATGGATGCAATCTCCCTTGATCTCAACTTGCGTACTTCTCTATCTAAAATGGCAACAGACTCCTCCTCATAAGACAAATCTTCATCAAGAAGAACTGAATCCCAACGAATGATGTAGTTCCCATCCCCATGATATCTTTTCAGCATAGACACATGAAATACCGGGTGCACTCCTTAGAGCCCTGGGGGCAAGGCTAATTCATAAGCTACCTCCCCCACGCGCTTCAGAACTTCAAATGGACCAACATACCTCGGACTAAGCTTACCTTGCTTACCGAACCGCATCACCCCTTTCATGGGTGAAACCTTCAGCAAGACTTGTTCACCCTCCATAAAATCCAAGTCTCTAACCTTTCGATCTGCATATTCCTTCTGTCTACTTTGAGCCGCTAAAATCTTTTCTTGAATGCATTTCACTTTATCTAACGATTCCCTCAGAAGGTCAGTACCCTAAGGTCTAACCTCAAATGCATCAAATCACCCAATGGGAGACCTACATCTTCTCCCATACAGTGCCTCAAATGGGGCCATATCAATACTTGAGTGATAGCTATTGTTGTATGAGAACACTACTAAGGGTAAGAAGTTATCCCAATGACCACCAAACTCTATCACACATGCACGAAGCATATCCTCCAAAACCTGAATCGTTCGCTCAGACTGACCATTGGTCTGAGGGTCAAATGCAGTACTAAGATCCAACCTAGTACCTAACTCGGCATGCAATGTTCTCCAAAACTTAGAAGTAAATTGTGTACCTCTATCTGATATGATGGAAAGTGGAACTCCATGCAACCGAACGACTTCTGAGATATAGAGCCTGACTAACTTCTCTGCATTGTAAGTCACCTTAACCGGAATGAAGTGAGCAGACTTAGTTAACATATCAACAATTACCCAAATGGAGTCATACTTACCCATTGTCTTTGGAAGACCAACCACGAAGTCCATTGCAATTCTCACCCACTTCCATTCAGGAATGGGCATTCTCTGGAGTGTCCCTCCAGGCCTCTGGTGTTCATACTTTACATGCTGACAATTTGGGCATTGAGCAACAAAATCAACAATGTCACGCTTCATCCTACTCCACCAAAAATGTTGCTTTAAGTCACGATACATCTTGGTTGCACCAGGATGTATAGAATACCTTGAACTATGAGCCTATATAAGAATAGTGTGAATCAATTTATCGACGCGGGGTACACATACCCTTCCCTTGATTCTCAAAACGCCTTCCTCATCGATTTTTGCTTCTTTAGCCTCTCCTCGCAATACCTTATCTCGAATCCGGATCAGTTTCTCATCAGTAAACTGCTTTCCCTTAATCTTTTCAAGAAAGGAAGATCTTGCCTCCACACAGGCCAAAAATCATCCCTTTTCTAGTACTTCCAGCCTCATAAAGTCATTAGCCAGAGTCTGAACCTCTCTAGCCAATGGGCGTCTAGAAACCTACAAGTGAGCTAGACTTCCCATGCTTTCTGCCTTTCTACTTAAAGCATCTGCCACAACATTAGCTTTTCCCGGATGATACAAGATAGTGATATCATAGTCCTTCAGTAGTTCCATCCACCTCCTCTGTCTTAAATTCAAATCTTTCTGAGTAAAGACATACTGTAAACTGCGATGATCTGTATATACTTCACACTTAGCCCCATATAGATAATGTCTCCATTGCTTTAATGCAAACACTACTGCAGCCAACTCCAAATCATGGGTCGGATAATTACGTTCATGCACCTTTAATTGCCTCGAGGCATAAGCAATTACATTCTTCTTTTGCATTAGCACTGCACCCAAACCGGAATAGGATGCATCACAATAAACAATGAAATTCTTACCTTCCACTGGCAGGGTAAGAATTGGTGTAGTAGTCAACAAAGTTTTGAGCTTCTGAAAGCTTTCTTCACACTCGTCCGACCATACAAATGGAAAACTCTGCTTAGTCAAGTTTGTCAATTGGGAAGCAACAGAAGAGAATCCCTTGACAAATCGACGGTAGTAGCTAGCTAAACCAACGAAGCTCCTTACCTCTGTAACATTAGTAGGTCTTACCCAACTCTTCACTGCCTCAATCTTAGAAGGATCCACCATCACTCCATCCTTAGAAACCACATGCCCCAAGAAGGACACTGAATCTAGCCAAAACTCACACTTGGAGAATTTGGCATAAAGCTTTTTCTCCCTCAACATTTCCAATACAATTCTCAAGTGCTTCTCATGTTCTTTCCTGCTCTTTGAGTATACCAGTATATCATCAATGAATACAATGACAAAGAGATCCAGATATGGCTTAAAAATCCCGTTCATCAAGCTCATGAAAGCAGCAGGGGCATTTGTAAGCCCAAAAGACATTACTAAAAACTCATAATGCCCATACCTGGTCCGAAAAGCAGTCTTTAGCACATCCGTTGCCCGTATTTTCAATTGATGATAACCAGATCTCAAGTCAATTTTTGAGAAGGTACAAGCACCTTGTAACTGATCGAACAAATAATCGATGCGAGGAAGAGGATACTTGTTCTTAATAGTTACCTTATTCAGTTGTCTGTAGTCTATGCACATCCGAAAACTTCCATCTTTCTTCTTCACAAACAAAACAGGAGCACCCCAAGGGGATGCACTTGGTCTAATAAAGCCTTTTCTTAACAACTCTTGAAGTTGGGCCTTTAACTCTCTTAACTCAGCGGGAGCCATTCTATAAGGGGGTATGGAAATGGGGCGAGTACTCGGCTCCAGATCAATACAGAAATCAATATCTCTATCCGGTGGCATACCAGGAAGGTCTGCAAAAAACACATCCAGAAACTCACGGACTATCGAAACAGACTCAATTGAAGGTACTTGGGTAGGATCATCCCTGAGGTGTGCCAAGAAAGCTACACACCCTTTACTAACCATTATCTTAGCACGAAGAAAGGAGATGATACGAACTGGAGTGGAGGTGTAGTCACCCTCCCACACTAACGGATCTGTCCCAGGCTTGGCCAACGTTACAGTTTTAGCATTACAATCTAAGATTGCAATATTTGGAGAAAGCCAAGTCATACCCAGAATTACATCGAAATCAACCATTTCAAAGATAACCAAGTCTACATGAGTATTGCTCCCCACAAAAGTTACAAGACAAGACCTATACACCTTTTCAACTATCATAGACTCACCCACCGGAGTAGAGACACGTATAGGCATGTCAAGCAAATCACAATGTAAATCAAAACCAGTAGCAAATGAGGAAGATACATAGGAAAATGTGGATCCAGGATCAAATAATACAGAAGCCATGCAATCGCAAACCAAAAGATAACCTGTGATAACAACATCAGATGTCTCTACTTCAGACCTCCCGGGGAAAGCATAACAATGGGCCTGATCACCTGTCTGTCCGTTGCCCCTACCATGTTGTGCTGCAGTATTTCCAACTTGTCCGCCACCTCGGCTGATTTGGTGACCACCATTACCTTGACCAATGCGTCCTCCAAAATGGCGGCCTCTCCCATGACCACCTCTACCTCTGACTATTGGGGCTCTGTAACTCTGTTTTGGACAATACCTCTTAATATGTCCAGTCTCCCCACATCCATAACACTCTCTGGGTTCAAACATAGGTCTCTGTGAGAACGACGGAGTCTGGGGATAACCCCCAAACTCAGAGAAGTGTTGACCGGTCTGCGGTGGACCCCCAGCTACAGCCTGCAGTGAAGACTGAATAGGTCGGGCTGGGTAACCTCCTGAACTCTGCCCTCTGGAGTAAGACCCACAAAACTCACCTCCCTTACGAAACTTCTTATGTGTCGATGCCATGGTGAAGTCGTCTGGATTCACTCCCTCCACTTCTATCACAAAATCTACCACCTTCTGAAAGGATTTTGCTGCAGTAGCTACCTGTAAGGATGGAATCTGCAAATCTGACCTCAATCCCTTCACAAAACGGCGAATCCGCTCTTGTGGACTAAAGCAAAGCTGGGTGGCATACCTGGATAGTGCACGAAACTTAGCCTTATAAGCAGTAACCGACATCCTGCCTTGCTCTAGGCTCAGGAACTCATCCCTCCTCCTATCCCTCAAAGTCCGAGGTATATACTTCTCCATAAACAAGCTAGAGAATGATGCCCAAGTCATAGGTGGTGCATGTGCTGGTTGACACTCAACATACGATCGCCACCACATTTTGGCATTTCCCTGAAACTGATAGGTTACAAACTCAACACTGAATCGTTCCACTATGCCCATCTTATGTAGCAGCTCATGACAATCAACCAGAAAATCATAAGCATCCTCAGATTCAGCACCCTTGAAAACTGGAGGTTTCAACTTCAAGAACTTAGTGAAAAGTTCATGCTGATCGCTTGTCATTATAGGCCCTGTAGTCAACCGAGGAAACGTGCCTATTTCCAATGAGGCATCTATTCGGGGAGCCACAACAGCTGCATGTTGTACTCCCGGAACCTGAGGTGCTGGTGCAGAAAAAACTGGAGGTGCCTGACCTTGATCAGATAACCCGCTAAGATAAGCAAGAACCTGATTAATCATCTCTGGGGTAGGTTGGGGTGGAAGTTCCTCATTCTACACTTGCTCATTCTCCCCTTCCTCACCCTCTCTTAATACTTCCTCAGTCGGTGGAGGAGTCACCGCCCTAGTACTAGCTGGGTCAGGTGCTTGTCCTCTTCCTCTAGAGGACGTCCTCCCGCGACCTCTACCACGGCCTCTTGCCACTACTCCTCTTCGAGCTACAGCCTCAGTGGCTGGTTGAGACGCATCTTGTCTTGCCGGTGTGGGTGTGCGCAGTTGTTGCTCTAGTTCTAACCATCTGCGAAATAGAGTGAAGATGGTCAGATACCAATTTGTATCACCTAGATACAAATTGGACCCAAGTAATAGCACGAAAGAAAGAAAGAGTGGAATTTTCCTAAAGTCTTATAGCCTCTCAAAGAAAAGTAAAGGCGTCCCCCTACCGTTACTCAAGACTCTACTAGACTCATTCTTGTGTGATGAGACCAACGAACCTAATGCTCTGATACCAAGTTTGTCACGACCCAAAACGAGTCGCGAGTGGCACCCACACTTACCCTCCTATGTGAGCGAACCAACCAATCTAAACCCCAACATTTCAACCATAATAAACAGAAAATAATGCGGAAGACTTAAAACTCATTACTATAACCAATAAATAACTTCTAAAATTTAATATTTATTATTCCCAAAATCTGGAAGTCATCACCACAAGAACATTCTATCCTCAAATTACTAAATCTAAGAGTGTCTAGGAAGCTAAATTAAGTAAATAGATGGTCCATGTCCAAACCTCAAAGACATCAAGACATGAACGAGAGAGAATCCAGTTCGAGCTAGGAACAATAGCTCACCCTGAAATCTGACGTGATGAAGACTGACTAGAGTTGAGGACGAGTCGAAGTCGATGGCACGTTTACTGCACTCCGCAAATAACAAATAAGAAAATTACAAGTAGGGGTCAGTACAAGGCACAAGTACTGAGTAGGTATCATCGGCCAACTCAAAATAGAAAGCAATATATATCAGATAATAACATAAAACCAACCAGATACTTAACAGGTGACAACAACAAGTACCATAACCATTAGCCACAACACCAAGCACATCTATGAGGACTCAAGCCTCCACACCATACTCATTTGGGAAATAGGTTCTTTGGAATTGAGTATATTAGCATAATTCAAGATTCATTCGCTTTACTATCCTGGTGTCGGAACGTGACACTCCGATCCCCTCAATATCATTCATCTTACTATCCTGGTGTCGGAACGTGACACTCCGATCCCCTACTATCCTGGTGTCGGAACGTGACACTCTGATCCCCTACTATCCTGGTGTCGGAACGTGACACTCCGATCCCCTACTATCCTGGTGTCGGAACGTGACACTCCGATCCCCTACTATCCTGGTGTCAGAACGTGACACTCCGATCCCCTACTATCCTGGTGTCGGAACGTGACACTCCGATACCCTACTATCCTGGTGTCGGAACGTGACACTCCGATCCCCTAATACTATCCTGGTGTCGGAACGTGACACTCTAATCCCCTAATACTACGTGTCGGTTCGTGACACCCGATCCCCTAATCTCATTCTTTTAGATCATCAAGCCTTCTTTTACACCAAGGCATCATCATTAACAAAGTGGATTAAGGTTTAAGATTCACAACCTCATCTTTCCAATCCATTACAATTACATAATCACATCATGCAAACACACAATTAAGCATATTGAAGACTTTACAATACTACCCAATACATATCATTCCCTATTAAGAGTTTACTATGAAATAGCATAAACCATAACCTACCTCCACCGAAGGATCGTGATCAAGCAAGCTATCCCCCAAAACCTTTGCTTTCCTCTGCGTTCTTCTCTTCTTTTCTTTCGCTCGTTCTTCCCTCTCTTCTTTCTCTTTTTAATTTTCTCCTCTTTCAAATTCCCTTGTTTTACCCTAATTACCATATAATTAAGTATAAAAGATGATAAAAGTAACCCACTATTTATTTCAAGGTTATCTTCTTTAACCCCCAAGTAATTGAATTATTAACATTAACCCACTAACTTTATAATCATAAGCAGGAATAGTCCAAAACACCCCTTAAAAATTTTTAACAGAAATTCGACCCAGTCAGGGTTACGCAGCCTGTGACGGCCCGTCGTGCCTGCGACGGTCCGTCCTACTGTTTCCGTCACAGAGTTCAGAGACAGTTTCATTTAACAGGTCTGTGACAGTCCGTCGTGCCTACGACGGTCCGTGCTGCCATGTCGTCGCGAAGTTCAGAGAGTCGATCCCAGTACCCAAATTTCCAGAGTCTAAGTGTTTTGGAACGAGACCCCCTCGACGGTCCGTCGTACCCATGACGGTCCGTCGTGGGATCCGTCGACCCAAACAGCTATTACCAGAAATAAACTCTACTGCTCAAAACGACTAAACT
>JAKWIX010000090.1:0-37060 GCA_027704785.1 Solanum chmielewskii
TATTGTCCTTTGAGAAAACACACTATCGAACCACGTCGAGCGTGGCATTCCATCATAGCCCTTGGACATCATACAAAATTTGATGACATTGAGCATGGCAGGTCATCATAGCTCTTGGACAACACAAACAGTCAGACATCATTGGGGGTGGCATGACATCATAGACCATGCAAAGCACGCACGGTCAGAAGAAGTCGGGCTTTGCATGCCATCATAGCCCTTGATCAGCACACACGGTCGGATAATGTCGGGTTTTGAATTCCACCATCCCCCTTGCACATCACAAACAAACGGATTATGTTGGGTGTGGAATGTCATCATCGCCTTTGGACAACACATATGGTCGGACATATCGGGCAATGAATTTCGTCATTGCCCTTTGACAAGACACACAGTCAGACGATGTCAGGCATGGAATGTTATCATTGCCCTTTGATAGCAAAAACGGTCGAACGACGTCGGGCATGGAAACCATCATCACCTATGTACTACACACACACGGACAAAGTTGCGTGTTTCATGAAATTATAGCCCTTGGGCAACAAACATAGTCGGATAACATTAACCGTAGCTGGATATCATAGACCTTGCACATCACATAAAGTCGGATGACGTCGGGTCTGGCATGCAATCATGGACCTTGGACAACACACAATGTCGGACGAAGTCGAGCGTGGCATGCTCACAAAGTCAATGGACAACACAAACTGTCACACGACGTCGAGCGTGGCATGCCATCATAGCATTTGGACACAACACATGGTCGAACAATGTCTTGCGTGGCATTTCATCATAGCCATTGGACAACACATAATGTCAGACGATATCGATCGTGACATGTCATCATCGCTCTTGTACAGCACATACGAATGAAATATTTCAGGCGTGTCACTCCATCATCGCTCTTGGATAGTACACATGGTGAGAAAACGTCGAGTGTGGCATGCCATCATCGCCTTTGGACAGCACACACGGTCGAACAATGTCGAGCATGGAATGCCTGCGTAGCCTTTGGATAGCATACACGGTCGGACGACGTCGGGCGTGGCATGCCATTATGTCTCTTTCACAACATACATGACAAGACAAAATCGATTGTTGCATGCCCACGTACCCCTTTGACAACACACACGGTCGGACGACTTTTTCGTGACATATGAAAACCTTTGGACAGAACAAAAGGTCGGACGACGTCGAACATGGAATCCCACCAAGGCCATGGGGTAGCACATACGGTCGTACGACGTCGGCCATGGCATGACATCATAGCCCTTGGAAAGCACAGAGGGTCAGGATGAAGTCGGGCATGGCATGCCATCATGGCCCCAGGACAACACAAACGGTAGGACGACGTCAGGTGTTGCATGCTCGCATATCCAATGGACAACACACACTGTCAGGCGACGTCGGGCGCGGTATGCCATCATAGCTCTTAGACAACACACACCGTCCGATAACGTCAAGCGTGGCATGTCATCATAGCCATTTGACAAACACATAATGTAGGATGATGTCGGTCGTGACATGCCATCATCGCTCTTGTACTGCACACACGAATCAAATATTTCGGGCGTGGCACTCCATCATCGAAATATGACACTACACAAGGATGGAAAATGTAGGGCGTGTCATGCTATTATCGCCT
Organism: Solanum chmielewskii; assembly: GCA_027704785.1. NCBI lineage: Eukaryota > Viridiplantae > Streptophyta > Magnoliopsida > Solanales > Solanaceae > Solanum > Solanum chmielewskii. The sequence continues at coordinate 1,646 of JAKWIX010000090.1, forward strand.
TTGGAAATCACACACGGTCGAACAAAGTCGGGCATGACATGCTTCCGTAGCCCTGGAACAGCATACACGCTCGGACGACGTCAGGCGTGGCATGCCATCATATCCCTTGATAAGCACACACGGTTGAATGACATTGAGCGAGGCATGTCATCATAGCCCTTGGATAGCATACACAATCGGTCGACCTCTGACGTGGTACGCCATCATCGCCTTTGGACAACATACATGGTCGATTGACGTTGGGCGTAGAATGCTAGCGTAACACTTGCACAACAACACGGTCCGACGACATCGGTCGTGGCATTCCATCATCTCCCTAGGACTATACACACAGATGAACGATATTGGGCTTGGCATGCCATCATCGCCTTTGGAAAGCACACACGGTAAGACGATGTCGGGCATGGCATGCAATCATTACCCTTGGACTACACACACAGATGGAAGATGTTGGGCCTGGCATTCCGTCATCGCCTTTGGAAATCATACACAGTCAGACGACGTCGGATGTGGTATGCCATCATCTCCTTGGTCAGCACAAGCAGTCGGACGTCGTCATGCATAGCATGCCATCATAGACATTGGAAAACACATATGGTCGGACAAAAAAGGGTGTGGCTTGCTTTTATGGCACTTATACTGCGTTCACGGTCGGCCAATATCGGACGTGGCATAACATCATCGTTGTAGGACTCCACACACATACGGGTTATGTCGGGCGTGGCATGCCATAATCGCCTTTAGAAAGCATATAGTGTATGACGATATCGGGCGTGGCATGCTATTATCACCGTTGGACAACACACATGGTTGGACGATGTCGGGCGTGGAATGCCAGAGTAGACCTTAGACAGCACACATGGTCGAACAATGTCGCGCATTGCATGTCATCATTGTCATTGGAGAACAAATAATGTCGGACGACATCAGTTTTCGCATGCCATCATCACTCTTGTAATGCACACAAGAATGAACGATGTCGGGCGTGGCATTCCATCATCTCCCTTGGACTGCACACACATATGGACGATGTCGGGCGTGGCTTTCCCTCATCGCCTTTGGACAACACAAATAGTTGAACGACGTCGGGCGTGGCATGCCTGCGTACCCCTTGAACAACACACACACTAAAACGATATCGGGCATGGCATGCCATCATAGCCCTTGGACAGCGCACACGGTTAAATAACGTTAAGCGTGGCAAGTCACCATAGCCCTAGGATAGCAAACACAATCGGTAGACCTCGGACGTGGCATGCCATCATCGCACTTGGACTACACACAGATGGACGATGTCAGGCGTGGAATGCCATCATCGCCTTTGGAAAGCACGAACGGTCAAACGAAGATGGGCGTGGCATGACATCATCGCCCTTTGACTGCACACACACGGTAAGGCAACGTCGGGAGTCGAATGCAACAGTAGCCCTTGGAGAACACACACGGTTGATCGACCTCAGACGTTGCATGCATTCATTACCCTTGGACTGCACACATAGACAGATGATGTCGCGTGTGGCATGCCATCATCACCTTTGGAATGCACACACATGAGGACGACGATGGACGTGGCATGACATCATGGTCCTTGGACATCATACACGGTCAAACGACGTTGGTTGTGGAATGCCATTATCGCGCTTAGACTGCATTCACGATCGGGCAACGTTGAAAATGGCATGCCTGAGTAGCCCTTGGACAGCACACAAGGTCGGACGACGTCGAGCATGACATGTCATCATATTTCTGGAATGACACACATGGTCTAACGAAGTCGGGTATGACATTCTATCATTGCCCTTGGACTGCACACACAGATGGACGATGTCAGGCTTGCGATTCCATCATGTTCCTTAGACTAAACACACAATTGGACGACATCGGGTATGGCATGCCATCATTGCTCTTTGACAGGACACACAGTCAGATGACGTCGAGCGAGGCATGCCCGCGAAGCTGTTGGACAGCACACACGGTCGAACGATGTAGAACATGGCATGCAATGATGGAATTTGGACAACATACTGGGAATTGAATTCGATCATTACCCTCGAACTTCACACAAGAACGAGAAAGGTTCGGGGGTGTATGCCATCATCGCCCTTGGACAACACATACGATCGATAAAATAAGGCGTGGCATTCAATAATTTCCCATTGAAAAGACACAACGTCAGGGCACGTCAGGCGTGGCATGCTATCATAGCCCTTGGACACCACACACAATTGGACGACTTCAGATGTGGCAGGTCATCATAGCCCTAAGAGAGCACACACGGTCGGACGACATTAGGCATGTCATGCCATCATTCCCCTTGTACTAAACACACATGGAAAATGTCGCACGTGGTGTGCCATCACAGTCCTAGGACTACACACATGGCCGGATGACAACGGGCGCAACTTGATATTATGGACCTTGTAATTCACCCACAGTTGGACATCGGGTGTGGCATGCCATAATAGCCCTTGGACAGCACAATTGATCGGACAACATCAGGTGTGGCATGCAATCATCCCCCTTGGACAGCACACACGGTCGATCGAACTAGGATGTGGCATGCCCGCGTTGCCATTAGATAACACACACTGTAGGATGAAGTTGGGCGTGGAATGCAATCATAGACATTGGACAACACACACGATCAGATGACGTCGCAAAAGGCACGTTTTCATTGCAATTGGACAATACATAATGTCGGACGACGTCGGTTGTGGCAATGCTATCATCTCTTTTGTATTACACACACGAATGAACAATGTCGGGAGTGGCATTCCATTATCGCCCTTGGATTGTACACATGATAAGACAACATTGAGCGTAGCAGGTCATCATAGCTCTAGCACAACACACACAGTCGGCCGACGTTGTTCATGTCCTAACATCATAGCCCTTGGAAAGCACAAATGGTTGAACGACTTCAGGTGTGGCATGACATCATGGCCCTTGGACAGTACACACGGTCAAACGATGTCGGTCGTTGAATGCCATAATAGCCCTTGACTGCACAAATGAACAGATAATGACGGGTGTGGCATGTCATCATCGCTATTGGACTTCACATACGATTGGACAATATTGGTCGTGGCATTTAACTATTGCCTTTGACAAGACACACGGTCGGACGAGTTTAGGTGTGGCATACTATCATAGCCCTTGGATAGCACACACTATTGAAGACCTTCGAGCATGGTAGGTAATCATAGCTCTTAGACCGCACAGACGGTCGAACGACGTCAGGCGTGGCATGCTATCATTACACTTGTACTGCATACACAAAGACGATGTTAGGCGTGACATACCATCATAGACATTGGACAACACATACTGTCGGACGACATAAGGTTTAGCTTAATATAATAGCCCTGGGATATCACATACAATCGGCCCACATCGGGCGCGACATGCCATCATAGTTGGTGGACAACACACACGGACGTACAACGTCGGGCGTGGCATGCCATTATGGCAATTGTACAACACACATTGTAAAACGACGTTGGGTGTGGCATGTTTGCCTAGCCAATGGACTGCACACACTCTGGGACGACATCGCGCATAGCATGCCATCATATCCCTTGGACAGCACACAAGGTCGGGCGACGTCAGGTTTGGCAGGTTATCATAGCCATTGGAAAACACATAATGTCAAACGACATGCCATCATCTCTCTTGTACTAAACAATCGAATGAAAGACATTGAGCGTGGCATGCCATTGTCACCTTTGGACAGCACACACGGTCGAAAAAAGTCGGGTGTGGCATGACTTCGTAGCCCTTGGACAACACATACAGTCAGACGACATTGGGCATGCCATGCCATCATAGCCCTTGGACAACACACACGGTTAAATGATGTTGGGAGTTGCATGTCATCGTAGCCCTAGGACAGCACACACGGTTGAATGATGTTGGGAGTGGTATTTCATCGTAGCCCTAGGACAGCACACACGATTGATCGACGTCGAAGGTAGCATGTTATCGTCTCTCTTGGACATCACATAGAGACAGATGACGTTAGGCGTGGCATGCAATCATAACCTTTGGAAAGCAACAGGGTCGAACGACGTCAGGCTTGGCATGCCATAATAACTCTTGTACAGCACATACGAATGAACGATGTTGGGCGTGGCTTTCCATCATCGCCCGTGGACAGTACAAATAGTTAGACAACGTCGGGGATAACATGCCATCATCGCCCTTGGGCAACACACACGGTTGAATAAAGTTTTAAGTGGCATGCCAGCGTAGCCATTCGACAATACACACGGTGACGTTGTGCGTGGCATGAAATCATAGCCCTTGGCCAACACACACGGTTGATCGACCTCGCACGTGGCATGCCATCATCACTCTTGGATTGCAACATAGATAGACCATGTCGAGTGTGGCATGCCGTCATCGCCTTTTGAAAGCGCACACATGAGAACGACGTCAACGTGGCATGACATCATGGCCCTTGGACAACATACACGGTTAGACGACGTCGGGTGTGGCATGCCATTATCTCCCTTAGACTGCACACACGATCAGGCAACGTCGAGCGTGTAATGCCTAAGTAGACCTTGGACAGCACACAAGAACGGAGGATGATGGGAACGTCTTCCATCAGAGCCCTTGGACAGCAACACTGTCGGACGAAGTCGGGCATGTCATGTCATCATATACATTCGATGACACACACGGTCGAACCAAGTCGCGTATGACATGCCATCATCGCTCTTTGTCTGCACACATGGATGGTTAATGTCAGGCATGGCATGCCATCATCGTCCTTAAATGGAATACACGGTCGAGAGACATTAGGCGTAGCATGTCATCATTGCTCTAAGACAGCACACACTATCAGAAATCATCGGGCATGGACTGCCATCATAACACTTGGACAACACATACGATCGGACGATATCGGGCATGGCATACCATAATCGCTATTTTACCGCACACACGAATGGACAAAAGTGAGCATGGCATGCCATATCGCCCTTGAAAAACACAAAGGTCGAAGGCAGACGGGCGTTGCATGACCGCATAGACTTTGGACAGCACACATGGTCGGACGATGGTGGGCATGACGTGCCATCAAAGTCCGTAGACAACACAAACGGTCGGACGACATCAGGCATGGCATGCTATCATGACCCTTGGACAGTAAACACAGTCACACAACGTCTGGTGTGGCATGCCTCTCTAGCCCTTAGACTGCACACACAGAAGGACGATGTTGGGTGTGGAATGCTATTATTTCCATCGGAAAACACACACGGTTGGACGACGTCGGCCATGGTATGCCATCATGGCCCTTGGAAAGCAAAAACGGTAGGATGACGTCGGGCGTGGCATGCCATCATAGCCCTTGGACAACACACACGGTTGGACGATGTTAGGCGTGGCATGTCATCATAGCCCTTGAACAATACACACGGTAGGTCGCCAAAGGGCGTGACATGCTATCATTAACCTTAAACTGCACAGAGTGACGAATGACGTCACGTGTGCATCCAATTATCACCTTTGGAATGAACACAGGGTAAGACGACGTATGGCTTTGAATGGTATCATCACTCTTGTAATGAACACACGAATGAATAATGTCGGTCGTGGCATTCCATCATCGCCTATGGATAGTACACATGGTTGGGAAACATCGGTCGTGGCATGGCTTGATCGCGCTTGGACAGCACACACGGTCGGATGACATCGTGCGTCGCATGCCATCATAGCCCTTGGACAACACTCACAGTTGAACGACTTTAGGCATGGCATGTTAGCATAGCCCTGGGATAACACACATAGTCGATCAACCTCGGGCGTGGCATGCCATCATCTCCCTTTGATTGCACACATAGACGGACGGTGTAAGATGTGGCATGCCATCATCGCGTTTGGAAAGCACACACAGTCGGGTGACGTCGGGCATGGCATGCTATCATGTCCCTTAGACATCACACACAGTCAGATGATGTCGGGTGTGGCATGTCAATATCGCTCTTAGACTTCACACACAGTCGGGAAACATTTGGAGTGTCTTGCCAAAGTAGCCTTTGGATAGCGCACACGGTTGGACGACGTCCGGTATGGCTTACATCATTGCCCTTGGGCAGCACACATAGTCGGATTACGTCGGGCATGGAATGTCATCATATCCGTTGGACAACACACACGGTTGGACGAAGTCGTATATGGCATGCGATCATCGCCCTAACACTACACACACGGACAGCTATGTTAGGCATGGCATGTCGTCATGGTACTTAACTACACACAGTTGGACGACGTCGGGCGTGGCAAACATTCCTCGCCTTTGGAAAGTACACAAGAACGGACGACGTCGGGAGTGGAATGCCTTGATAGCCTTGGACTTCACACACGACCAGACGACGTCGGTCGTGGCATGCTTGTTTAGCCCTTGCAAAACATACAAATTCCAATGACATCAAGCGTGGAATGCCATCATTGCTCTTTTACCACACACACAAACCGACAAAATTTGGCATGGCATGTCGTTATCGGGTGTGTCATGTTTTTCTATCCCTTAGACTTCACACACAGACGGACGATGTTCGCATGGCATGCCATCATAGCCATTGGAAAAGCACACATGGTCTATCGACATCGGGCGTGGTATACCATCACGAAGCTTTGAAAGCACACACGGTTTGATAACGTCGGGCGTGGCATTCCATTATATCCCTTGGACAGCACACAAAGCTTGACCACGTTAGACGTGGCTTGTCATCGTAGCCCTTAAAAAACAGACATGGTCGGTCGACGTCGGGCGTGGCATATTATCATTCGCCTCTGACTGCACACAGAGATGGATGACGTCAGGCGTGGCATGCCATCATAACCTTTGGAAGCACACAGGGTGGGACGACATCGGGCGTGACATGCCATCATCATCTTTGGACAAAAAAGTCAGACGTGGCATACCAGCGTAACCCTTTGACAGCACAAACGATCAAACAATGGTGAATCTTTCATGCCATCATAGCCCTTGGACAACACACGGTTTGTTAACGTTGGGCGTGGCATGCTATCATCGCTATTTGAATGCACACATAGACAGACGATGTTGGTCATGACATGCCATCATCGCCTGAAAGCACACATTGTCAGATGATGTAGAGCATGGCATGCCATCATGGCTCTTGGACAGCGCACACAGACTGATGACATCGAGCGTGTCATGCCATCATCGCCCTTGCACTACCCAGATGGTTGGGCAACTTTGAGCGTGGCATGTGATTGTTGCCCATGTAATGCACACAAATATGGACAACGTCTGTCGTGGAATGGCATAATCTCCCTTAAACACAACATAATGTTACACGACGTCGGTGTTCGCATGCAACAAAGGCCCTTGGACAATACACACAGTCACAAGACGTCGAGAATGGCATTTTATCATAGCAATTGGATAATACACATGGTCGAATGATGTCGGTTATGGAATGCCATCATCTCCTTTGTACTACACACACAAATGAAAAATGTCGGGCATGGCATGCGATCATCGCCCTTAGACAGCACAAACAGTCGGACTACGTCGGACGACGTCAGGAGCTGTCATGGCCGCATATTCCTTGGAAAGCTCACACAGTCGGACGAAGCCAGGTGTGGCATGCCATCATTGTCCTTGTATTGCACACAAACACGGACGACATCTGGCATTGCATGCCATCATAAACCATGGAAAACACACACGGTCGGACGAAATCGTGTGTGACATACCATGATTGTCCTTTGAGAAGACACTCTATCGAACCACGTCGAGCGTGGTATTCCATCATAACCCTTGGACATCATACAAGCTTTGACAACTTTTAGCATGGCAGGTCATCATAGCTCTTGGAAAACACACACAGTCAGACATCATTGGGGGTGGCATGACATCAAGACCATGCAAAGCACACACGGTCAGACGAAGTCGGGCTTGGCATGCCATCATAGACCTTGAACAACACACATGGTCGAATAATATCGGGTGTTGAATTCCACCATCCCACTTGTACTTTACACACAAACGGATTATGTTGGGTGTGGAATGTCATCATCGCCTTTGAACAACACATACTATCGGACAAATCGGGCATTGAATTTCGTCATTGCACTTTTAGAAGTTACAAAGTTAGATGACGTCAGGCATGGAATGTTATCATTGCCCTTTGATAGCATGCACAGTCGAACGACGTCGGGCGTGGAAACCATCATCGCCCATGTACTACACACACACGGACAAAGTTGCGCGTTTCATGAAATTATAGCCCTTGGGCAACCAACACACTCGGATGACATCAACCGTAGCTGGATATCATGGACCCTGGACATCACACAAAGTCGGATGACGTCGGGTTTTGCATGCAATAATGGACCTTGGAAAACACACAATGTCGGACGAAGTCGAGCTTGGCATGCTCAGAAAGCCAATGTACAACACAAACTGTCAGACGATGTAGGGCGTGGCATGCCATTATATCATTTGGACACAACACACGGTCGAACAACGTCATACGTGGCATTTCATCATAGCCATTGGAAAACACATAATGTCAGACAATATCGGTCGTGACATGTCATCATCGCTCTTGTACAGCACATACGAATAAAATATTTCGGGCGTGTCACTACATCATCGCTCTTGGATAGTACACATGGTGAGACAACATCGAGCGTGGCATGCCATCATCGCCTTTGGAAAGCACACACGGTCAAACAAAGTCGGGCATGGAATGCCTACGAAGCCTTTGGATAGCATACACGGTCGGACGACGTCGGGCGTGGCATGCCATTATGTCTCTTTGACAGCATACACGACCAGACAAAATCGATTATTGCATGCCCACGTACCCCTTCGACAACACACACGGTCGGACGACTCAGTCGTTACATGTCATGAAAGCCATTGGACAGCACAAAAGGTCGGACGACGTCGAAAATGGCATCCTACCAAGGCCATGGAATAGCACATACAGTCGTACGACGTCGGCCATGGAATGTCATCATAGCCCTTGGAAAGTACACATGGTCATGATGAAGTCAAGCGTGGCATGCCATCATGGCTCCTGGACAACACACACGGCTGGATGACGTCAAGTTTGGCATTCTCGCGTGACAAATGGACAACACACACTGTCAGGCGACGTCAGGCGTTGTATGCCATCATAGCTCTTGGACAACACACAAGGTCCGACAACGTCGAGCGTGGCATGTTATCATAGTCATTTGACAAACACATAATGTAGGATGATATCGGTCGTGACATGCCATTTTCGCTCTTGTACTGCACACACGAATCAAAAATTTTGGGCGTGGCACTCCATCATCGTACTTTGACAATACACAAGGTCGGACAATGTAGGGCTGAGCATGCTATTATCAACTATGAAAATCACACACGGTCGAACAAAGTTAGGCATGGCACGCTTCTGTAGCCCTTGGACAACATACACGCTCGGACGACATCACGCGTGGCATGCCATCATTGCCCTTGATAATCACACGCGGTTGATCGACCTCAGACGTGGCATGCATTCATTACCCTTGGACTGCACACATAGACAGATGATGTCGCGTGTGGCATGCCATCATCACCTTTGGAATGCACACACATGAGGACGACGTTGGACGTGGCATGACATCATGCCCTTTGGACATCATACACGGTCAAACGACGTTGGTTGTGGAATGCCATTATCGCGCTTAGACTGCATTCACGATCGGTCAACGTTGAGCATGGCATGCCTGAGTAGCCCTTGGACAGCACACAAGGTCGGACGACGTCGAGCATGACATGTCATCATATTTCTGGAGTGACACACATGGTCGAACGAAGTCGGGTATGACATTCCATCATTGCCCTTGGACTGCACACACTGATGGACGATGTCAGGCTTGGCATTCCATCATGTTCCTTGGACTAAACACACGATTGGACGACATCGGGCATGGCATGCCATCATTGCTCATTGACAGGACACACAGTCAGATGACGTCGAGCGAGGCATGCCCGCGAAGCTGTTGGACAGCACACACGGTCGAACGATGTAGAACATGGCATGCAATGATGGACTTTGGACAACATACTGGGAATTGAATTCGATCATTACCCTCGAACTTCACATAAGAACGAGAAAGGTTCGGGGGTGTATGCCATCATCGCCCTTGGACAACACATACGATCGATGAAATAAAGCGTGGCATTCAATAATATCCCATTGAAAAGACACAACGTCAGGGCACGTCAGGCGTGGGATGCTATCATAGCCCTTGGACAGCATACACAATTGGACGACTTCAGATGTGGCAGGTCATCATAGCCCTAAGAGAGCACACACGGTCGGACGACATCAGGCATGTCATGCCATCATTCCCCTTGTACTAAACACACATGGAAAATGTCGCACGTGGTGTTCCATCATATTCCTAGGACTACACACATAGCCGGATGACAACGGGCGCAACTTGATATAATGGACCTTGTAATTCACCCACAGTTGGACATCGGGCGTGGCATGCCATAATAGCCCTTGGACAGCACAATTGATCGGACGACATTAGGTGCGGCATGCAATCATACCCCTTGGACAGCACACACGGTCGATCGAACTAGGATGTGGCATGCCCGCGTTGCCGTTAGATAACACACATTGTAGGATGAAGTTGGGCGTGGAATGCAATCATAGACATTGGACAACGCACACAATTAGATGACGTCGGAGAAGGCACATTGTCATAGCAATTGGACAATTCATAATGTCGGACGACGTCGGTTGTGGCAATGCCATCATCTCTTTTGTATTACACAGACGAAGAACAATGTCGGGAGTGGCATTCCATTATCGCCCTTGGATTGTACACATTATAAGACAACATCGCGCGTAGCAGGTCATCATAGCTCTTGGACAACACACACAGTCGGCTGACGTTGGTCATGTCCTAACATCATAGCCCTTGGAAAGCACAAATGGTTTAACGACTTCAGGTGTGGCATGACATCATGGCCCTTAGACAGTACACACGGTCAAACGATGTCGGTCGTTGAACGCCATAATAGCCCTTGGACAGCACAAACGAACGGATAATGACGGGTGTGGCATGTCATCATCGCTGTTAGACTTCACATACGGTTGGACAATATTGGCCGTGGCATTTCACTATTGCCTTTGACAAGACACACGGTCGGACGAGTTTAGGTGTGTCATGCCATCATAGCCCTTGGATAGCACATACGATTGAAGACCTTCGAGCATGGTAGGTAATCATAGCTCTTAGACAGCACAGACGGTCGAACGACGTCAGGCGTGGCATGCTATCATTACACTTGTACTGCATACACAAAGACGATGTTAGGCGTGACATACCATCATAGACAATTGACAACACATACTGTCGGACAACATAAGGTTTAGCTTAATATAATAGCCCTGGGATATCACATACAGTCGTCCCACATCGGCCGCGACATGCCATCATAGTTGGTGGACAACACACACGGACGTACAGCGTCGGGCGTGGCATACCATCATTGCCTTTGTACAACACACATGGTAAAACGATGTTGGGTGTGGCATGTTTGCATAGCAAATGGACTGCACACACTCTCGGACGACATCGCGCATAGCATGCCATCATATCCTTTGGACAGCACAGAAGGTCAGGCGACGTCAGGTGTGGCAGGTTATCATAACCATTGGAAAACACATAATGTCAAACGATATGCCATCATCTCTCTTGTACTAAACAATCGAATGAAAGACATTGAGCGTGGCATGCTATTGTCACCTTTGGACAGCACACACGGTCGAAAAAAGTCGGGTGTGGCATGACTTCGTAGCCCTTGGACAACACATACAGTCAGACGACATTGAGCATGCCATGCCATCATAGCCCTTGGACAACACACACGGTTGAATGATGTTGGGAGTTGCATGTCATCCTAGCCCTAGGACAGCACACACGGTTGAATGATGTTGGGAGTGATATGTCATCGTAGCCCTAGGACAGCACACACGATTGATCGACGTCGAAGGTAGCATGTTATCGTCTCTCTTGGACATCACATAGAGACAGATGACGTTAGGCGTGGCATGCCATCATAACTTTTGGAAAGCAACAGGGTCGAACGACGTCAGGCTTGGCATGCCATAATCACTCTTGTACAGAACATACGAATGAACGATGTTGGGCGTGGCTTTCCATCATCGCCCGTGGACAGTACAAATGGTTAGACAACATCGGGCATAACAGGCCATCATTGCCCTTGGGCAACACACACGGTTGAATAATGTTTTAAATGGCATGCCAGCGTAGCCCTTCGACAATACACACGGTTTGATGACGTTGTGCGTGGCATGAAATCATAGCCCTAGGACAACACACACGGTTGATCGAGCTCGCGCGTGGCATGCCATCATCACCCTTGGATTGCAACATAGACAGATTATGTCGAGTGTGGCATGCCGTCATCGCCTTTTGAAAGCGCACACATGATAACGACGTCAACGTGGCATGACATCGGTCGACCTCAGACGTGTCACGCCATCATCTCCCTTGGACTGCACGCATGGTTGAATGACGTCGGGCGTAGAATTCTAGAGTAGCCCTTGCACAACAACATGGTCAGACGACATCGGGCGTGGCATTACATCATCTCCCTTGGACTACACACATTGATGGATGATGTTGGGCGTGGCATGCCATCATTCCTTTTGGAAAGCACACACGGTAAGACGACGTCGGGCGTGGCATGCAATTATTACCCATGGACTGCACACATAGATGGACTATGTTGGGCCTTGCATTGCATCATGGCCTTTGGAAAGCACACAGGGTTAAACGAAGTCGGGCGTGGGATGCCATCATCGCCCTTTAACTGCACACGCAGTCGGACGTCGGATGTGGTATGCCATCATCTCCTTGGTCAGCACACGCAGTCGGACGTCGTCATGCATAGCATGCCATCATAGACATTGGAAAACACATATGGTCGGACAAAAAAGGGTGTGGCTTGCTTTTATGGCACTTATACTGCATTCACGGTCGGCCAATATCGGACGTGGCATAACATCATCATTGTAGGACTCCACACACATACGGGTTATGTCGGGCGTGGCATGCCATAATCGCCTTTAGAAAGCATATAGTGTATGACGATATCGGGCGTGGCATGCTATTATCGCCGTTGGACAACACACATGGTTGGACGATGTCGGGCGTGGAATGCCAGAGTAGACCTTGGACAGCACACATGGTCGAACAACGTCGCGCATTGCATGTCATCATTGTCATTGGAGAACAAATAATGTCGGACGACATCAGTTTTCGCATGCCATCATCACTCTTGTAATGCACACAAGAATGAACGATGTCGGGCGTGGCATTCCATCATCTCCCTTGGACTGCACACACATATGGACGATGTCGGGCGTGGCTTTCCCTCATCGCCTTTGGACAACACAAATAGTTGAACGACGTCGGGCGTGGCATGCCTGCGTACCCCTTGAACAACACACACAGTCAAACGATATCGGGCATGGCATGCCATCATAGCCCTTGGACAGCGCACACGGTTGAATAACGTTAAGCGTGGCAAGTAACCATAGCCCTTGGATAGCAAACACAATCGGTAGACCTCGGACGTGGCATGCCATCATCGCACTTGGACTACACACAGATGGACGATGTCAGGCGTGGAATGCCATCATCGCCTTTGGAAAGCACGCACGGTCAAACTAAGATAGGCGTGGCATGACATCATCGCCCTTTGACTGCACACACATTGTAAGGCAACGTCGGGAGTCGAATGCAACAGTAGCCCTTGGAGAACACACACGGTTGATCAACCTCAGACGTTGCATGCATTCATTACCCTTGGACTGCACACATAGACAGATGATGTCGCGTGTGGCATGCCATCATCACCTTTGGAATGCACACACATGAGGACGACGATGGACGTGGCATGACATCATGGTCCTTGGACATCATACACGGTCAAACGACGTTGGTTGTGGAATGCCATTATCGCGCTTAGACTGCATTCACGATCGGGCAACGTTGAGCATGGCATGCCTGAGTAGCCCTTGGACAGCACACAAGGTCGGACGACGTCGAGCATGACATGTCATCATATTTCTGGAATGACACACATGGTCGAACGAAGTCGGGTATGACATTCTATCATTGCCCTTGGACTGCACACACTGATGGACGATGTCAGGCTTGCCATTCCATCATGTTCCTTAGACTAAACACACAATTGGACGACATCGGGCATGGCATGCCATCATTGCTCTTTGACAGGACACACAGTCACATGACGTCGAGCGAGGCAGGCCCGCGAAGCTGTTGGACAGGACACACGGTCGAACGATGTAGAACATGGCATGCAATGATGGAATTTGGACAACATACTGGGAATTGAATTCGATCATTACCCTCGAACTTCACACAAGAACGAGAAAGGTTCGGGGGTGTATGCCATCATCGCCCTTGGACAACACATACGATCGATAAAATAAGGCGTGGCATTCAATAATTTCCCATTGAAAAGACACAACGTCAGGGCACGTCAGGCGTGGCATGCTATCATAGCCCTTGGACAGCACACACAATTGGACGACTTCAGATGTGGCAGGTCATCATAGCCCTAAGAGAGCACACACGGTCGGACGACATCAGGCATGTCATGCCATCATTCCCCTTGTATTAAACACACATGGAAAATGTCGCACGTGGTGTGCCATCATAGTCCTAGGACTACACACATGGCCGGATGACAACGGGCGCAACTTGATATTATGGACCTTGTAATTCACCCACAGTTGGACATCGGGCGTGGCATGCCATAATAGCCCTTGGACAACACAATTGATCGGACGACATCAGGTGTGGCATGCAATCAATCCCCTTGGACAGCACACACGGTCGATCGAACTAGGATGTGGCATGCCCGCGTTGCCACTAGATAACACACACTGTAGGATGAAGTTGGGCGTGGAATGCAATCATAGACATTGGACAACACACACAATTAGATGACGTCGGAGAAGGCACATTGTCATAGCAATTGGACAATTCATAATGTCGGACGACGTCGGTTTGTGGCAATGCCATCATCTCTTTTGTATTACACAACGAAGACAAATGTCGGGAGTGGCATTCCATTATCGCCCTTGGATTGTACACATTATAAGACAACATCGAGCGTAGCAGTCATCATAGCTCTTGGACCACACACACAGTCGGCTGACGTTGGTCATGTCCTAACATCATAGCCCTTGGAAAGCACAAATGGTTGAACGACTTCAGTGTGGCATGACATCATGGGCCCTTAGACAGTACACATGGTCAAACGATTCGGTCGTTTGAACGCCATAATAGCCCTTGGACAGCACAAAACGAACGGATAATGACGAGTGTGGCATGTCATCATCGCTGTTGGACTTCACATACGGTTGGACAATATTGGCCGTGGTATTTCATATTGGCCTTTGACAGAACACAACGGTCGGACGAGTTTAGGTGTGTCATGCCATCATAGCTCTTGGAATAGCACATACGATTGAAGACCTTCGAGCATGGTAGGTAATCATAGCTCTTAGACAGCACAGACGGTCGAACGACGTCAGGCGTGGCAATGCTTCATTACACTTGTACTGCATACACAAAGACGATGTTAGGCGTGACATACCATCATAGACAATTGACAACACATACTGTCGGACGACATAAGGTTTAGCTTAATATAATAGCCCTGGGATATCACATACATTCGGCCCACATCGGCCGCGACATGCCATCATAGTTGGTGGACAACACACACGGACGTACAACGTCGGGCGTGGCATGCCATCATGGCATTTGTACAACACACATGGTAAAACGACGTTGGGTGTGGCATGTTTGCGTAGCCAATGGACTGCACACACTCTCAGACGACATCGCACATAGCATGCCATCATATCCTTTGGACAGCACAGAAGGCCAGGCGACGTCAGGTGTGGCAGGTTATCATAGCCATTGGAAAACACATAATGTCACACGATATGCCATCATCTCTCTTGTAAACTAAAAAGGTGAAATGAACATTGAGCGAGGCATGCTATTGTCACCTTTGGACAGCACACACGGTCGAAAAAGTCGGGTGTGGCATGACTTTGTAGCCCTTGGACAACACATACAGTCAGACGACATTGAGCATGCCATGCCATCATAGCCCTTGGACAACACACACGGTTGAATGATGTTGGGAGTTGCATGTAATCGTAGCCCTAGGACAGAACACACGGTTGAATGATGTTGGGAGTGGTATGTCATCGAAGCCCTAGGACAGCACACACGATTGATCAACGTCGAAGGTAGCATGTTATCGTCTCTCTTGGACATCACATAGAGACAGATGACGTTAGGCGTGGCATGCCATCATAACCTTTGGAAAGCAACAGGGTCGAACGACGTCGGGCTTGGCATGCCATAATCACTCTTGTACAGCACATACGAATGAACGATGTTGGGCGTGGCTTTCCATCATCGCCCGTGGACAGTACAAATGGTTAGACAACGTCGGGCATAACATGCCATCATTGCCCTTGGGCAACACACACGGTTGAATAATGTTTTAAGTGGCATGCCAGCTTAGCCCTTCGACAATACACACGGTTTGATGACGTTGTGCGTGGCATGAAATCATAGCCCTTGGACAACACACACGGTTGATCGACCTCGCACGTGGCATGCCATCATCACCCTTGGATTGCAACATAGACAGATTATGTCGAGTGTGGTATGCCGTCATCGCCTTTTGAAAGCGCACACATGAGAACGACGTCAACATGGCATGACATCGGTCGACCTCAGACGTGGCACGCCATCATCGCCCTTGGACTGCACGCATGGTTGAATGATGTCGGGCGTAGAATTATAGAGTAGCCCTTGCACAACAACATGGTCAGACGACATCGGGCGTGGCATTCCATCATCTCCCTTGGACTACACACATTGATGGACGATGTTGGGCGTGGCATGCCATCATTCCTTTTTGAAAGCACACACGGTAAGATGACGTCGGGCGTGGCATGCAATTATTACCCTTGGACTGCACACATAGATGGACTATGTTGGGCCTGGCATTGCATCATGGCCTTTGGAAAGCACACAGGGTTAAACGAAGTCGGGCGTGGGATGCCATCATCGCCCTTTAACTGCATACGCAGTCGGACGTCGTCATGCATAGCATGCAATCATAGACCTTGGAAAACACATATGGTCGGACAAAAAGGGTGTGGCTTGCTTTTATGGCCCTTGGACCGCATTCACGGTCGGCCAATGTCGGACGTGGCATGGTATCATCGTTCTAGGACTCCACACACAGATGGATTATGTCGGGCGTGTCATGCCATCATCGCCTTTACAAAGCACATACTGTATGACGATATCGGGCGTGGCATGCTATTATTGCCCTTGGACAGTATACATTGTTGGACGATATGGGGCGTGTAATACCAGAGTAGCCCTAGGACAGCACACATGGTCGAACAACGTCGCACATTGCATGTCATCATAATCATTGGAGAACACATTATGTCGGACGACATCAGTCTTGGCATGCCATCATCACTCTTGTACTGCACAGAAGAATGAATGATGTCGGGCGTGGCATTCCATCATCTCCCTTGGACTGCACACACATATGGATGATGTCAGGCGTGGCTTGCCCTAATCACCTTTGGACAACACAAATAGTGGAATGACGTAGGGCGTGGCATGCCTGCGTAGCCCTTGAACAACACACACGGTCAAACGATGTCCGGCGTGGCATGCCATAATACCCTTTGCACAGCGCACACGGTTGAATGACGTTAAGCGTGGCAAGTCATCATAGCCCTTTGATAGCAAACACAATCGGTCGACCTCGGACGTGGCATGCCATCTTCGACCTTGGACTACACACAGATGGACGATGTCAGGCGTGGAATGCCGTCATCGCCTTTGGAAAGCATGCAAAGTCAAACAACGATGGGCGTTGCATGACATCATCGCCCTTTGACTGCACACACACGGTCGGGCGACGTCGAGAGTCGAATGAAAGAGTAGCCCTTGGAGAACACACACGGTTTGACGATATCCGTCATGGCATGCCGCGTAGCGGTTTGACAACACATATTGTTGAACGACGTCAGGCGTGGCATGCCATTATCGCCCTTGGACACCGCACACTATCGGACTACGTCGGGCGTGGCATGCCATCATCGCTCTTCAAAAGCGAAAACGGTCAAACGTAGTCATGCTTGGCATGCCGCATAGCCCTTGGAAAGTACACATGGTCGAATGATGTCGGGCGTGGAATGCCATGGTATCCCTTGAATAACACAGACAGTTGGAAGATTTTGGGCATGGCATGCCATCATAGCTCTTGAACAGCACACACGTTACGTTGACGTCAGGCGTGGCATGCCATCATTGCCATTGGACAGCACACACAGACGAATGACGTCAGTCCTGGCATGCAATTATCCACTAAGGAAAACACACACGGTCGGACGAGGTTGGGTTTGGCATGCAATTATGGAACTTGGATAGTACAAAAGATAGGACAAAGTCGATCGTGCCATTCCATCAGAGCTCTCAGATAGCCCACACGATCGGACTACATTGGGCGTGGCCTACCATCATAGCCATAGGACAACACACACGGTCGGATGACGTCGGGCGTGGCATGCCATTGTGGCCCTTGGAAAGTACACACAATAAGATGACGTTGAGTGAGGCATGCCTGCCTAGCCGTTTTACAGCACACACGGTCGGACCACGTAGAACATTGCTTGCCATCATTGCCCTTGGACAGCAGACATGGTGTGACAATGTTGGGCGTTGAATTCCATTATCACCATTGGACTTCAAACACGAATGGTCAATGTTCTGCGTGGCATGCCATCATCGCATTTGAACAACACACACGATCGAATGAAGTCGGGCATGGAATGGCTGCGTAGCCTTTGGACAGCATACAAGGTCAGACGACATTGGGCATGGCATGCCATTATGTCTCTTGGACAACACACACGACAAAACAAAATCGATCGTTGCATGCCCACGTACCCCTTTAATAATACACACGGTAGGACGACTCGGTCGTGCCATGTCATCAAAGCCTTTGGACAGCACACACAGTTAGACGACGTCGAACATTACATCCTACCAAGTTCGTTCGACAGCACATACGGTCATACGACATCGGCCATGGCATATCATCATAGACCTTAGAAAGTACACACGGTCAAGATGAAGTCGGGCGTGGCATGCCATCATGGACCTTGGACAACACACACGGTCAGACAACGTAAGGTATGGCATGCTCGCTTTCCCAATGGACAACACACACTGTCAGATGATGTCAGGCGTGGTATGCCATCATAGCTCTTGGACAGCACACACGCTCGGACAATGTTGAGCGTGGCATGTCAACATAGCCATTACAAAAAATATAATGTCCGATGATATCGGCCATGACATTCCATCATCGCTCTTGTACTGCACAGACGAATCAAAATTGTGGGAGTGGCACTCCATCATAGCATTTAGACAGTACACAAGGTCGGACAACATTGGGCGTGGCATGCCATTATCGCCTTTGGACAACCCACACGGTCGAACGAAGTCGGGCATGGAATACCTGCGTAGCCCTTTGATAGCATACATGGTCAGACAAGGTCGGGCGTGGCATGCAATTATAGCCCTTGGAAAGTACAAATGGTTGAATAACATTGAGTGAGGCATGTCATCATAGCCCTTGGATAGCACAAACAGTCAGTCGACCTCGTACGTGGCATGCCATAATCGCCCTTGGAAAGCACACATGATCAACAACGTCGGGTGTGGCATGCCATCATCGCCCTTGGACTGCACACATGGTATGACAACATCGGGCATGGCATTCCATCATCTCCCTTGGACTGCACACACTGATGGACGATGTCAGGCAAGACATGCCATCATCTCCTTTGGAAAGCACACACAGTAAGATGACTTCGAGCGTGGCATGCAGTCATCGCCCTTGGACTGCACACACAGAGGGACGATGTTGGGCCTAGCATTCCATCATCACCTTTGGAAAGCACACACGGTCAAACGACGTCGGGTGTGGCATACCATCATCCCCCTTAGAGTGCACACAGGTTTGGACGACGTCGGGCGTAGAATGCCAGAGTACCACTTGGACAGCACACAAAGGGGATGACGTTGGGCGTGGCATGCCATTATCTCCCTTGGACTGCACACGCAATCGGACATTGTTGAGCATAATATACCATCATAGACCTTGGAAAACACATATGGTCGGACGACAGAGGGAGTGGCTTGCCATTATGCCCCTTGGACCGCATGCACGGTCGGACAATGTTTGACGTTGCATGACATCATCTCCCTTGTACTCCACACATAGATGGCTTATGTGGGGCGTGGCAAGCCATCATTGCCTTTAGAATGCACATACTGTATGACGATATTGAACGTGGCATGCCATTATCGCCCTTCGACCGCACACAAAGATGGATGATGTCAGGCGTGGCATTCCATAATCACCTTTGGAAAGCACACACGTTAAGACGACGTCGGGCGTGGCATGCCATTATCGCCCTTGGACTGCACACACAGAAGGACCATGTTGGGCCTGGCATTCAATCATTACTCTTGTACTACACACAAGAATGAACGATGTCGGGCATGGCATTCCATCTTCGCCCTTGGAGTGTACACATAGTCGAACAGCGTCGGACGAGGCATACCATCATCTCTTTTAGACAACAAAAAGATTTGAAAGACGTAGGGCGTGGCATGCGTGCGTAGCCCTTGAATACCACACATAGTGGAATGACGTCGGGCGTGGCATCCCAACATATCCCTTGGACAGCACACACGTCTAAAGGCGTTAAGCGTTAAAAGTTCATCATAGCCTTTGGATAGCACCACAGTCGGTCGACCTCGGACATGGCATTCCATCATCACCTTGGCTACACACACAGATTGACGATATCATGCGTGGCATGCCATCATCGCCTTTGGAAAGCACCCACGTTCAAACTAAGATGGGCGTGGCATGCCATCATCGCCCTTGGACTGCACACACACGGTCAATGGCATGCAAACATTATTCACCCTTGACAACGCCCACGATCAGACTACGTTGGGCTTGGCTTGCCATCATCGCTCTTCGAAAGCACATAGTGTAAAACGTAGTCAAGGTTGGTATGCCCTGTAGCCCTCGAAAACCACACATGGTCGAATGACGTTGGGCGCAGAATGCCATTATAGTCCTTAAATAACATAGCCAATTGGAAGAAGTTGGGAATGGCATGCCTGCGTAGCCCTTTGACAATACACAAGGTCGGAGGACGTTGTGCGTGTCATGTCATCATAGACCTTAGACATTAGTCACAGTTGAACGACATTGAGCGTGACATGTCATTATAGCCCTTGGACAGCACACACGGTCTATCACGTCGAACATGGAATTCCTCATAACCATTGGACTGCACACACAGACAGAGGATGTCGAGTGTGGCCTGCCATCATCGCTTTTGGAAAGCACACACATGAGGACGACCTCGAACTTAGCATGCCATCCTGTCCCGTGGACATCATACACGGTCAGACGACATCAGTTTTTGCATGTCGTTATCTCTCTCTTAGACTGCACCATGATGGGGCAACATTGAGCGTAGCATGCCGGAGTAGCCCTTGGATAACACACATGGTCAGACAATGTTGGGCACGGCTTACAGCATAGCCCTTGGACGGCACACACGATCAGACAACGTCGGGCATTGCATTTTATCATAATCCCTGGACGACAACACGGTTGGACAAGTCGGGTATGACATGCCATCATCGCCTTGGACTGTACACCGGATGGACAATGTTAGGCATGGCATGCCATCATGGTCCTTAGACTGAGCACACGGTCAGACGACGTCCAGCGTGGCATGCCATCATTGATCTTGGATACCACACACCATCGGACGACGTTAGGCATGGCCTGCCAACATAGCCCTTGGAAAACACATACGATCGGACGACTTTGGGAGTGGCATACCTGTGTTGCACTTTCACAGCACACACAGTCGCACGATGTCTGGCATGGCATGCCATCATCGCAGTTTTACCGCAAAAATGAATGGACGAAATAGGGCATGGCATTCCATATCACCTTTGGACAACACAAAGGTTGGACGAAGATGGGCATTTGATGCCCGCTTAGCCCTTGGATAGCACACACAGTCGGACAACGGTAGGCATTACATGTCATCAAAGTCCTTTGACACCCCAACGGTCGAACGACGTTGGGCGTGGCATGCCATCATGACCCTTGGACAGGACACTTAGTCGGACAACGTCGGGTGTGGCATGCCTTTCTAAACCTTAAACTGCACACACAAAAGGACGATATTGTGCGTGGCATGCAATCATTGCCATTGGAAAGAACACACGGTTGGAAGACGTTGGGCGTGGTATGCCATTATGGCCCTTGGAAAGCACACACGTTCGGATGAGGTCGGGCGTGGCATGCCATCATAGCCCTTGGACAACACACACGCTTCGACGATGTTAGGCGTGGCATGTCATCATAGCCATTGAACTACATACACAGTCGGTCGACGTCGGGCATGACATGCTACCATTTCCCATTGGTTACACATAGAGACGGGTGACGCCATGTGTGCCATGCAATCATCACCTTTGGAAAGCATACTAGGTAAGACGACGTATGGATTTGCATGCAATCATCGCTCTTGGAATGCACACAAGAATGAATAATGTCGGGCGTGGCATTCCATCATCACCCGTGGACTGTACAAATGGTAGGCAAATGTTGGTTGTTGCCTGCCATCATCGCCCTTGGACACCACATACGGTCGGATGATGTCTTGTGTGGCATGGTATAATAGCCCTTGAAAAGCACTCATAGTTGAACGACTTTGGGCATGGAATGTCACCATATCCCTGTGGAAGTTTACACAGTCGATCGACCTCAGAAGTTGCATGCAATCATCGTCCTTCGACTGTATGCATAGACAAACGATGTTAGATGTGGCATGCCATCATCGCATTTGGAAAGCACACACACTCGAATGACATCGGGCGTGGCATGCCATCTTGACCTTTTAAAAGGACACACAGTCGGACAACGTCGGGTGTGTTATACTTTTCTATCCCTTAGACTGCACACACAGATAGACAATGTTGGCATGGCTTGAAATCATTACCATTGGCAAGCACACACGATCGAACGACGTCGGGCGTGGTATGCCATCATGGACCTTAGAAAGAACAAACGATAGGATGACGTCGAGCGTGGCTTGCCATCATAGCACTTGGACAACACATACGGTTGGACCACGTTAGGCGTGGCATCTCATCATAGCCCTTAAACAACACACACGGTCAGTCGACATCGGCATGGCATACTAGCATTACCTTCTGACTGCACACAGAGAGAGATGACGTCAGGCTTGGCACGCCATCATCACTGTTGGACAGCACACAGTGTCGGACGACGTCAGGCTTTACATGCCATCATCTTCTTTGGACAGCACACATGCTCAAGCAAAGTGAAGCGTGGCATACCCGCATAACCCTTTGAAAACACACACGGTCGAATAATAATAGGTGTTACATGCCATCATAGCCCATGGAAAGCACACGGTCGGTCGACATTGGGCGTGGCATGCCATCATCGCCATTTGACTGCACACACAGAAGGACGATGTCGGGCGTGTCATGCCATCATCTCCCTTGCACTGCCGCCATGGTCGGACAACTTTCAGCCTGGCATGCGATCGTTGCCCTTGGACTACACACAATGACGGACAACACTGTCGTGGAATGCAATAATCTCCCTTAAACACCACACAAGGTTAGACGACGTAGGTGTTCACATGCAACCAATTCCTTTGGACAATATACACGGTCACACAAAGTCGACCATGGCATTTCATCATAGCCATTGGAAAAGACTCATGGTCAAATGACATCAGTCATGGAATGCCATTATCGCCCTTGTAATGCGCAGACAAATGAACAATGTCGGGCGTGGCATAAGATCATCATCCTTGGACAGTACCAATGGTCGGACTACATCGAGCGCGGCATGCCATCATTACCTTTAAACAACACACATAATCAGAGGACATGAGTCATCACATGCCATCATTGTCTTTGGACTGCACACATAAACAGACGATGTTGGTCTGGCATGCCAACAAAGACCTTGGACAACACACACGGTCAGACGATTTTGGGTGTTGCATGACATCATAGCCCTTAAAAAGCACACAAAGTTGGATGATGTCGGGCAAGTCATGCTTTCATAGCCCTTGGACAGCACACACAGTCAGACAATGCCGGTCATTTCATGCGCGTCAAACTTGGATGAAACAAAAGGTCAGACGACTCAATCGTTACATTCCATCAAATCTTTTGAACAACACACTCGGTGGGACGACGTCGGGCGTGGCTGACATCATTGCCCTTGGATAAGACACATGGTCGGACTATATCAGGCGAGGCATGTAGTTCTAGCCCATGAATAGAACACACAATCGAATGACGTTTAACATGGAATCCTACCATGGCCCTTGGACAGTACATACGGTCATAAAATGTCGGTCGTGGCATTACATCATAGCCCTTGAAAAGTACACTCGGTCGGGATGAAGTCGGGCGTGGCATGCCATCATGGTTCTTAGACGATACACAAGGTCGGCCGACATAAAGTGTGGCATGCATGCACAGCCGTTTGACAACACACACAGTCGGACAACGTCCGGCGAGGCATGCAATCATAGACCTTGAAAAGCAAACACGGCCAAACGATATCTTGTGTTGCATGTCATCATACCCATTGGAAAACACACACGGTTAAACGCCACCGGTCGTGGCATGCCATCATTGCCCTTGTACTACACACATGAATAAACAATATCAAGCGCGACATGCCATCATCGCCCTTGGAAAGCACACATGTTCGAACTTTGTCGAGCGAGGCATGCCATCATCTTTCTTGGATATCTTTAACGGTCGAACAAAGTCAGGACGTGTCATCCCCGCGTATTCCGTGGAAAGTTCACACAGTCTGACTACGTCAGGCGTGGCATGCCATCATGGCCCTTGGATAGGACACACGGTTAGACGACATCGGGCGTGGCATGCCATCATCGCCCTTGTATTGCACACAAACACGGACGACATCTGGCGTTGCATGACATCATAGACCTTGGACAACACACACGGTCAGAAGAAATCGGGTGTGACATTCCATCATTGCCCTTTGACAAGACACACTATCGAACGACATCGGGAGTGGCATGAAATCATAGCCCTTGGACAACACACAAGATAGGACGACTTTCGGCGTGGCAGGTCATCATAGCTCTTGGACAACACACACAGTCGGACGGCATCGGGCATGGTATGACATCATAGATGAGGCAAAGAACACACGGTCCGACGAAGTCAGGCGTGGCATGCCATAATTGCCCTTGAACAGCACTCACAGTCAGATGATGTCAGGCATTGAATGCCATCATCCCCTTTGATCTGCACACACAAACGGAGTATGTCGAATGTGACATGTCATCATCGCCCCTGGACAACACATATGGTCGGATGAAATCGTGTGTGGAATATCGTCATTGCCCTTTGACAAGACACACGGTTAGATTACGTCAAATATTGTATGTCATCATCGCCTCTAGAAAGCTCACACGGTCGAATAACGTCGGGTGTGGCATGCCATCATCTCCCTTGTACTGCACACACATGGATGAAGTTGGCCATGGCATGCAATCATAGCCATTGGATACTACACATAGTCGGATAACATCAGGAGTAGCTTGACATCATGGCCCTTGGAAATCACAAACATTCGGACGACGTCACGCCTGGCATGCAATCATGGACCTTGGACACTACACACGGTCGGACGAAGTCTAGTGTGGCATGCTCACGTAGCCAATTTGTAGCACACACTGTCAGATGACGTCTGGCTTGGCATGCCATAATAGCTCTTAGACAGAACACACGATCGGACAATGTCGGGCGTGGCATGTCATCATAGCCAATGGACAACACACACGGTCGGACAATATCGATGGTATCATGCAATCATCCCTCTTGCATAGCAAACACGAATGAAATATTTTGGGCGTGGCACTCCATCATCGCCCTTGGATAGTACATATGGTCATACAACGTCGAGTGTGGCATGCCATCATCGCTTTTGGACAGCACACACGGTCGAACGAAGTCCGGCATGGCAAGCCTGCGTTACCTTTGGATATAGTATATAGTCCGACGACGTCAAGCGTGGCATACCATCATAGCCCTTGGACAACAAACACGGTTCAATGAAATTAAGTGTGGCATGTTGTCACAGCCCTTGGATAGAAACACAATCGGTCGACCTCGGACGTGGCTTGCCATCACTGTTCTTGAAAAGCAAACACGGTCAAATGACGTCGGGCATGGTATACCATCATCGCTCTTTGACTGCACACACCGTCGCACGACGTCGGGCGTAGAATGCAATAGTATCCCTTGGACAGCACACACAGTTGGAGGACGTCGGGTGTGGCATTCCATCATCTCTTTTGGAATACACGCATAGATGGACGATGTCGGGCGTGGCGTGCCATCATCGCCTTTGGAAATCACACACGGTAAAATGACGTCAAGCGTGGCATGCCATCATCGCCCTTGGACTGCACACACACATGGATGATGTTGGACCTGGAATTCTATAATCCCCATTTGGAAAGCACACACGGTCAGACGACGTTGGGTGTGGCATACCATCGCCCTTGGACTGCACATACGTTTGACGACGTCGGGCGTGGATTACCAAAGTTGCCCTTGGATAGCACACACAATTAGTCGATGTCGGGCGTGGCAAGCCATCATCGCCCTTGGTCTGCACACGCGGTCAGACGACGTTGGGCGTAGCACGCAATCATAGACCTTGGAAAACACATATGGTCGGACGATAGAGTGTGTGTCTTGCCATTATGGCCCTTGGACCGCATGTATGTTCGGACAAAGTCGGACGTGGCATGCAATTATAGCCCTTTAAATCCACACACAAATGGAATATGTCGGGCGTTTCATGCCATAATCTCCTTTAGAAAGCACATACTGCATGATGATGTCGTGTGTGGCATGACATCATCGCCTTTGCATTCACACATGGTCGGACGATGTTGGGCGTGGAATGCCAGAGTATCCCTTGGATAGCACACACGGTCGAACAACACGCGCGTGGCATGTTATCTCAGCCATTGGAAAACACATATTGTCGGCTAACATTAGTCAAGGCGTGCCAGCATAACTCTTTTACTACATACAAGGTCGGACGACATAGGGCATAGTTTTCCATTATTGCCCTTGGACAGCACGCACGGTCGGACGACTTCGGAAATCGTATGACATCATAGACCTTTTATAGAACACATGGTAAGACAACGTCTAGTGTGGTACTCCATCATCGCTCTTGGAAAGCACACACGGTCGAACTAAGTCAAGCATGGAATGCCCACGTAGCCCTTGGAAACCACACACGGTCGAATGAAGTCAAGCTTGGCATGCCCACGTAGCCCTTGGAAACAACACACCGTCGGATAACGTCGGCCGTGGCATGCCATCATAGCCCTTGGATAACACAGACAATTGGAAGACTTTTGGTGTGGCATGTAATCATAGCTCTTGAACAGCACACACGATCTATTGACGTCAGGCGTGGCATTCAATCACTTCCCTTGGACTGCAGACATAGACAGACGATTTCACACATTGCATTCCATAATCCCCTAAGGAAAACACACACAGTTGGATGAGATCAGGATTGGCATGCCATCATGGCACTTTGACAGTGCAAACAATCGGACAATATCAGGCGTGGCATGCCATTATATATCTAGGACAACACACACGATAGTATGACATTGGGCATGTCCTACAATTATAGCCCTTGGAAAGCTCACACGGTCGGACGGTATTAGGTGTTGCATGCCATCATGGCCCTTGGACAGTACACACGATCTGACCATGTCGAGCGTGGAATGCTCGCGTAGCCATTGGACAAAACACACTATGGAACGATGTTAGGCGTGGTATGCCATTATCGCCCTTGGACACCGCACACGATCGGACTACGTCGGGCGTGGAATGCCATTATCGCTCTTGGAAAGAACACACGGTAAAACATAGTCAAGCTTGGCATGCCCACGTAGCCCTTGGAAACCACACACAGTCGAACAACGTCGGGCGTGGAATGCCATCATAGCTCTTGAATAACACAGAGAGTTGGAAGACCTTGGGCATGGCATGTCATCATTGCTCTCGAACAACCCACACGATCGGTTGACATCGGGCATGGCATGCCATCATTTACCTTGGACAGCACACGTAGAAGGACGATGTTAGGCGTGGCATTCAATCATCCCTTAAGGAAAACATAAACGGTCAGATGAGGTTGGGCTTGGCATGCAATTATGGCACTTGGATAGTATTAAAGATCAGACAATGTCTGGCGTGGCATGCCATCATAGCGCTAAGACAACACACACGATCGGACAATGTTGGCCGTGTCCTTCCATCATTGCCCTTGGACAGCACACACGGTTGGATGACGTCGGGCGTGGCATGCAATCATGGCCCTTGGAAAGGACACACGATCCGACGACATTGTGCGTGGCATGACATCATAGCCCTTGGACAGAACACACAGTTGATCGACCTCGAACGTGGAATGTCATCATCAACCTTGGACTGCACACATAGACAAATGATGTCGGGTGTGGCATGCCATCATCGCCTTTGGAAAGCACACACATGAGGATGACGTTGAACGTGGCATGACATCATGGTCCTTAGACATCATACACGGTCAAGCGATGTCGGTTGTGGCATGGCATTATTGCACTTAGACTGCACACATGATCTGGAAACGTTGAGCATGGCATGACTTAGTAGCACTTTGAAAGCACACAAGGTCGGACGACGTCGGGCATGACACATCATCATATTTCTGGGATGACACACATGGTTGAACAAAGTCGGGTATGACATTCCATCATCACCCTTGGACTGCACACACCGATGGACGATGTCAGGCATGGCATTCCATCATGTTCCTTGGACTGAACACATGGTCGGACGACATCGGGCATTGCATGCCATCATTGCTCTTTGACGGGACAAACGATCAGATGATGTCGAGCGAGGCATGCCCGCGAAGCTTTTGGACAGCACACACGGTCGAACGATGTAGAACATGGCATGCAATCACGGCCCTTGGATAACATACATTGTGATAAGTTGTTGGACGTTTAATTCGATCATTACCCTTGAACTTCACACAAGAACGAGAAAGGTTCCGCGTGGTATGCCATCATCTCCCTTGGACAACACATACGATCAATGAAATTAGGCGTAGCATTCAATAATTGCCCATTGAAAAGACACAACGTCAATGCACGTCAGGCGTGGCATGCTATCATAGCCCTTGGACAGCACACACAATTGGACAACTTCGGGTGTGGCAGGTCATCATAGCCCTAAGAGAGCACACACGGTAAGACGACATCGGGCATGTCATGAAATCATTCCCCTTGTACTACACACACACATAAAAGATGTCGCACGTGGTGTGCCATCATAGCCCTAGGACAACACACACGACCGGATGACATCAGGCACAACTTGATATCATGGACCTTGGAATTCACACACAGTTGGATATCGGGCGTGGCATGCCATCATAGCCCTTAGACAGCACAATTGATCGGACGACACCGGGTGTGGCATGCAATCATAGCCCTTGGATAGCACACACGGTTGATCGAACTCGGATGTGGCATGCCCGCATAGCCATTAGATAACACACACTGTAGGATGATTTCGGGCGTGGAATGCAATCATAGACTTTGGACAGCACACACGATCAGATGACGTCTCACGAGGCACGTTATCATAGCAATCGGACAACACATAATGTCGTCACCGTCGGTTGTGGCAAGGCCATCATCTCTTTTGTATTATACACACTAATGAACATTGTCGGGCGTGGCATTCCATTATCGCCCTTCGATTGTACACCTGGTGAGACAACATCGAGCGTGGCAAGTCATCATCGCTCATGGACAACACACACAGTCGGACGGCGTTGGGCGTGTCCTATCATCATAGCCATTGGAAAGCATAAATGTTGAACGACTTCAGACGTGGCATGACATCATGGCCCTTGGCCAGTACACACGGTCGAACGATGTTGGGCGTTGAACGTCATAATCGCCCTTGGACTGCACAAACGAACGGATTATGATGGGTGTGGCATGTCATCATCGCCCTTGGACTACACATACGGTTGGATGAAATTGGCCGTGGCATTTCACCATTGCCTTTGACAAGACACACGGTCGGACAACTTTGGGTGTGGCATGCCATCATAGCCCTAGGACAGCAGAAACAATTGAAGAACTTCGAGCATGGTAGGTAATCATAGCTCTTAGACAGCAAAGACGGTCGAACGACGTCAGGCGTGGCATGCTATCTTTACCCTTCTACTGCACACTCATGGACGACGTCAAGCGTGACATACCATCATAGACATTGGACAACACATACTGTCGGACGACATCATGTTTAGCTTAATATAATGGCCATGGGACATCACATACAATAGGTCCACATCGGGCGCGACATGCCATCATAGTTGGTGGACAACATACACGGTCGTAGAACGTCGGGCGTGGCATGCCATCATGGCTTTTGTACAACACACATGGTCAAACAACGTTGGGTGTGGCATGTCCGCGTAGCCAATGGACTGCACACACTCTCGGACGACATCGGGCATAACATGCCATCATATCCCTTGGACAGCACACACGGTCGGGCGACGTCGGGTGTGGCATGTTATCATAGCCATTGACAACACACAATGTCAAACGACATGCCATCATCTCTCTTGTAATAAACACACGAATGAAAGACATCGAGCGTGGCATGACATCATCACCTTTGGACAGCATAGACGGTCGAAAAAAGTCAGGTGTGGCATGACTTCGTAGCCCTTAGACAGTACATACAGTAAGACGACGTCGAGCATGCCATGACATCATAGCCTTTGGACAACACACAAGGTTGAATGATGTTGGGAGTGGCATGTCATCGTAACCCTTGGACAGCACACACGATTGATCGACGTCGAAGGTAGCATGTCATCGTCGCTCTTGGACTTCACATAGAGACAGATGATGTTAGTCGTGGCATGCCATCATAACCTTTGGAAAGCAATAGGGTCAGACAATGTCAGGCCTGGCATGCAATAATCACTCTTGTACAACACATAAGAATGAAAGATGTTAGGCGTGGCTTTCCATCATCGCCCGTGGACAGTACAAATGGTAAGAAAACATCGGGCATAACATGCCATCATCTCCCTAGGGCAACATACAGGGTTGAACAAAGTTGGAAGTGGCATGCCAGCGTAGCCCTTCCACAATACAAACGGTTGGACGACGTTGTGTGTGGCATGAAATAATAGCCCTTGGACAACACACACGGTCGATCGACCTTGAACGTGGCATGCCATCATCACCCTTGGATTGCAACTTAGACAGATTATGTCGTGTGTGGCATGCCCTCATCGCCTTTTTAAAGCACACACATGAGAACGATGTCAGATATTGCATGACATCATGGCCCTTGGACAACATACACGGTCAGACGACGTCGGGTGTGGCATGCAATTATCGCCCTTAGACTGCACACACGATCGGGCAACATCGAGCGTGTCATGCCTGAGTAGACCTTGGATAGCAAACAAGGACAGAGGACAACGGGCACGACTTCCATCAGAGCCCTCGGACAGCAACACTGTCGGATGACGTTGGGCATGTCATGTCATAATATACTTTCGATGACACACACGATCGAATAAACTCGGGTATGACATGCCATCATCGCTCTTGGAATGCACACACGGATGGGTGATGTCAGACATGGCATGCCATCATAGTCCTTGGATGGAATACACGGTCGAGCGACATTGGGCGTAGCATGCCATCATTGCTCTAAGACAGCACACACGATCGGAAAACATCGGGCATAGAGTGCCATCATAACACTTGGACAACACATACGATCGACCGACGTTCAGAGTGGCATGCCAGCGGTGCACTCTCACGACACACACAGTCGAACGACATTGGTCATGGCATGCCAACAACTTTTTTACCGCACACACGAATGGACAAAAGTGAGCATGGCATGCCATATCTCCCTTGGAAAACACAAAGGTCAAAGGGAGACGGGCGTTGCATGCCCGCATAGACTTTGGACAGCACACACGGTCGGACGACGGTGGGCATGACATGCCATCAATGTACTTAGACAACACAAACGGTCGAACGACATCAGGCATGGCATACTATCATGACCCTTTGACAGGACACACAGTCAGACAACGTTTGTTGTGCCATGCCTTTCTAGCCCTTAGACTGCACACAAAGAAGGACGATGTTGGGCGTGGAATGCTATCATTTCCATTGGAAAACACACACGGTTGGATGACTTCAGGCATGGTATGTCATCATGGCCCTTGGAAAGCAAAAATGGTCGGATGACGTCGGGCGTGGCATGCTATCATAGACCTTGGACAACACACACGGTTGGACGATTTTAGGCGTGGCATGTTATCATAGCCCTTGAACAATAAACACGGTAGGTCGCCGAAGGGCGTGACATGCTATCATTACCCTTAAAATGCACACATAGAGAAATAACGGCACGCGTGCCGTGCAATTATCACCTTTGGAAAGCACACAGGGTAAGACGACGTAAGGCTTTGAATGCTATCATCACTCTTGTATTGAACACACGAATGAATAATGCCGGTCGTGGCATTCCATCATAGCCCGTGGATAGCACACACGATCGGATGACTTCAGGCGTGGCATGCCTGTGTATCCCTTGCACAACACACAAATTCCAATGACATCGGGCGTGGAATGCAATCATTGCTCTTTTACCACACACACAAACGAACAAAATTTGGCATGGCATGCTATTATCACCTTTGAAAACACAAAGGTCGGGTGAAGTTGGGCATTGCATGCCCACGTAGCCCTTGGATAGTAGTCTCTCAGATGACAGTAGGCGTGGCATGCCATCAAAGTCCTTGGAAAGTACAAACGGTCGGCCGACATCGGGCATGGCATGCCATCATGACCTTTTGTTAGGACACACAGTCGGATAACATCGGGTGTGTCATGTTTTTCTATCCCTTAGACTTCACACACAGACGGACGATGTTTGCATGGCATGCCATCATAGCCATTGGAAAGCACACACGATCGAAGGACATCGGGCGTGGTATACCATAACGGACCTTGGAAAGCACACACGGTTGGATAACGTCGGGCGTGGCATGCCATCATAGCCCTTGGACAACACACACCGTTTGACCATGTTAGACGTGGCATGTCATCATAGCTCTTAAAAACACACACGATCGGTCGACGTCGGGCGTGGCATACTATCATTGCCCTCTAACTGCACACAGAGACGGATGACGTCAGGCGTGGCATGCTATCATCACCTCCGGAAAGCACACAGGGTTGGACGACATCGGGCGTGTCATGCCATCATCATCTTTGGACAAAAAAGTCAGACGTAGCATACCCGCGTAACCTTTTAACAGCACAAATGATCGAACAATGGTGAATCTGGCATGCCATCATAGCCCTTGGAAAGCACACGATTTGTTGACGTAGGGCGTGGCATGCTATCATCACCGTTTGAATGCACACACAGACGAACGATGTTGGTAATGACATGCCATCATCGCCTTTAGAAAGCACACATGGTCGGATGATGTAGAGTGTGGCAATCCATCATGGCTCTTGGACAGCGCACACAAACAGATGACGTCGGGCGTGTCATGCCATCATCGCCCTAGCACTAACTAGATGGTTGGGCGACTTTGAGCGTGGCATGTGATTGTTGCCCATGAAATGCACACAGATATGGACAACGTCCGTCGTGGAATGCCATAATCTCCCTTAAACACCACACAATGTTAGACTACGTCGGTGTTCGCATGCAACAAAGGACCTCGGACAATACACACAGTCACACGATGTCGAGAATGGCATTTAGTCATAGCAATTGGATAATACACATGGTCGAATGACGTCGGTTGTGAAATGACATCATCTCTTTTGTACTGCACATACCAATGAACAATGTTGGGCGTGGCATGCGATCGTCGCCCTTAGACAGCACAAACGGTCGGACTAATTCGGACGACGTCAGGACATGTCATGCCCGCGTATTCCTTGGAAAGCTCACACAGTCAGACGAAGCCAGGCGTGGCATGCTATCATGGCCGTTGGATAGGACACACTGTTGGAAGACATCAGGTGTGGCATGCCATCATTACCCTTGTATTGCACACAAACACGGACGACATCTGGTGTTGCATGCCATCATAGTCATTGGAGAACACATAATGTCGGACGACATCAGTCTTGGTATGCCATCATCAATCTTGTACTGCACACAAGAATGAACGATGTCGGGCGTGACATTCCATCAGCTCCCTTAGACTGCACATATAGATGGACGATGTCGGGCGTGGCTTGCCCTAATCGCCTTTGGACAACACAAATAGTCAAACGACGTCAAGAGTGGCATGCCTGTGTAGCCCTTGAACAACACACACGGTCAAAGGATGTAGGGCGTGGCATTCTATCATTGCCCTTGGACAGCGCACACCGTTGAATGACGTTAAGTGTGGCATGTCATCATAGCCCTTGGATAGCAAACAAAATCGGTCGACCTCGGACGTGGAATGCCATCATCGCCCTTGGACATCGCACACTGTCGGACTACGTCGGGCGTGGCATGCCATCATCGCTCTTAGAAAGCAAAAATGGTCAAACGTAGTCATGCTTAGCATGCCGTGTAGCCCTTTTAAACCACATATGGTCGAATGATTTCGAGCGTGGAATGCCATCATATCCCTTGAATAACACAGATAGTTGGAAGATTTTGGCCGTGGAATGTCATCATAGCTCTTGAACAGCACACACGTTCGGTTGACATCGGGCGTGGCATGCCATCATTGCTCTTGGAAAGCACACACAGACGAATGACGTCAGGCGTGGCATGCCATTATCCCCTAAGGAAAAGACACACGGTCAGACGAGGTTGGGTTGGGCATGCAATTATGGAAATTGGACAGTACAAAAGATAGGACAATGTCGATCGTGGCATTCCAACATAGCTCTAAGAAAGCACACATAATTGGACTACATTGGACGTGGCCTACCATGACAGCAATTGGACAACACACAC
>JAKWIX010000091.1:0-22951 GCA_027704785.1 Solanum chmielewskii
GTCACGCCTGACGTCGTTCGACCGTGTTTGCCGTCCAAGGGCTATGATGGCATGCCACGCCCGACGTCGTTCGACCGTTTGTGCTGCCCATTGGCGATGATGGCATGCCACGCCTGACGTCGTTCGACCGTGTTTGCCGTCCCAGGGCTAAGATGGCATACCACGCCCGACGTCGTTCGACCGTATGTGCTGCCCAAAGGCGATGATGGCATGTCAGGCCCAACATCGTCCGACCGTGTGTGCTGCCCAGAGGCGATGATGGCATTCCACGCCCGATGTCGTTCGACTGTGTGTGCTGCCCAAAGGCGATGATGGCATGCCACGCGAGATGTCGTTCGACCGCGTGTGCTGCCCAAAGCGATAATGGCATGCCACGCCCGACGTTGTTCGACTATGTGTGCTTGCAAAAGTCGATGATGGCATGCAACGCCCGACGCTGTTCGACCGTCTGTGCTGCCCAAAGGCGATGATGGCATGCCACGCTCGACGTCATTTGACCATGTTTGCCGTCCAAGGGCGATGATGGCATGCCACGCCCGACATCGTTAGACCGTTTGTGCTGCCCAAAGGCGATGATGTCATCCTACGCCTGACGTCGTTCGACGGTGTTTGCCGTCCAAGGGCTATGATGGCATGCCACGCCCGATGTCATTCGACCGTGTGTGCTGCCCAAATCCGATGATTGCATGCCACGCCGACGTCGTCTGACCGTGTGTGCTGTCCAAAGGCGGCGATGTCATGCCACGCCTGACATTTCTCACCGTGTGTGCTGTCCAAGGGCGGTGATGTCATGCCTTGCCCGACAATGCCGATCGTGTGTGCAGTCCAAGGGCGGTGATGTCATGCCACGCCCGACGTTGATGACCGTGTGTGCTGTCCAAGGGAGGTGATGTCATGCCACGCACGACGTTGTCGAGCGTGTGTGCTGTCCAAGGGCAGTAATGCCGTCATGCCACGCCTGACGTTGCCGACCGTGTGTGCTGTCCAAGGGCTGTGATGTCATGCCACGCCAGACGTTGCCGACCGTGTGTTTTGTCCAAGGTCGGTGATGTCATGCAACGCCCGACGTTGCCGACCGTGTGTGCTATCCATGGGTGGTGATGTCATCATGCCGCGCCCGACGTCGTCCGACCATGTGTGCTGCCCAAAGGTGATGATGGCATGCCACGCCCGACGTTGTTCGACTGTGTGTGCTGCCCAAAGGCGATTATGGCATGACACGCCTGACGTCGTTCGACAGTGTGTGCTGGTGAAAGGCGATGAAGGCATGCAACGCCCGACACCGTCCTACCGTCTGTCCTGCCCAAAGGCGATGATGGCATGCCACGCCCGACATCATTCGAGCGTGTTTGCCGTCCAAGGAATATGATGGTATGGCACGCCTGACGTCCTTCGACCGTGTGTGCTACCCATAGGCTATGATGGTATGCCACGCCTGACGTCGTTCAACCATTTGTGTTGTCCAAAGGCGATGATGGCATACCACGCCCGATGTCGTTCGACCGTGTGTGCTATCCAAAGGCGGTGATGGCATGTCACTCCTGACGTCGTTCGACCGTGTTTGCCGTCCAAGGGCTATGATGGCATGCCACGCCGGACATCGTTCGAAAGTTAATGCTGTCCAAAGGTGATGATGGCATGCCACGCCTGACGTCATTCGACGGTGTTTGTCGTCCTAGGGCTATGATGGCATGCCACGCCCGACGTCGTTCGACCGTGTGTGCTGCCCAAAGGTGATGATGGCATGCCACGCCCGATGTCGTTCAACCGTGTGTGTTGTCCAAGGGCGGTGATGTCATGCCACGCCCGACGTTTCCGAGCGTGTGTGCTGTCCAAGGGCTGTGATGTCATGCCACGCCCGATGTTGATGACCGTGTGTGTTGTCCAAGGTCGGTGATGTCATGCCACGCCCGACATCGCCGACCATTTGTGTTTTCCAAGGGCGGTGATGTCATCATGCCACGCCCTACGTTGCCAACCGTGTGTGTTGTCCAAATGCGGTGATTTCATGCCACGCCTGACGTCATCCTACCGTTTGTGCTGCCCAAAGGCGATGATGGCATGCCACGCCCGACGTCGTTCGACCGTGTGTGCTGCCCAAAGGTGATTATGGCATGCCACGCCCGACATCGTTCGATTGTGTTTACTGGTGAAAGGCGATGATGGCATGCAACACCCGACGCCGTCTGACCATCAGTGCTGCCCAAAGGCGATGAGGGCAAGCCACGCCTGACGTCGTTCGAGCATATTTGCTGTCCAAGGAAGATGATGGAATGCCACGCTTGACGTCGTTCGACCGTTTGTGCTGTCCAACAGTGGTGATGTCATGCTACGCCCGACGTTGCCGATCGTGTGTGCAGTCTAAGGTCGGGGATGTCATGCCACGCCCGACGTTGTTGACTGCGCGTATGCTCCCCTTTTGCTTTAACTCCCTAAATTGACGCTTTGCCCCATAGATGACGTTGTTAGGGAGAACACCTTCTTAAACTCCTCGCGGAATTTCTCCCACGTGTTCATAGTGCAGGTCCCCTTCTTGATGTCGAACTCTTTACGCCTCCACCATAGCATGGGCATCTACAGAAGATACAACACAGCAGTGTTGATCTTGTTCACATCACTTCGCACCCGATTACACTTGAAGTAATTCTCCAAGTGCCATAGGAAGTGCTTCACATCCTGTGCGTCGCGGACGCCTTTGATGTGGATCCACCAACCTCCCTATCTTCCTTGAGTGCTTCCGTTTGGGTTCACCCCGCACATGGGATGCGAGGGGCAAAAGGCGACCGTTTGCACGTGCACAATGCCTAGGCATTAGGTATGCAGCACAGGAATCTGACATCCGACCATCCTAGATTGCGCTTCATCCGCCACCGAATTGGCATGCGAGTTAGGACGTCACTGCTCGAAGCAGGGATCCAACCTAACCACACATGCCCAATACTACTCATTCACCGTATGTGAATAGCTCTACGAATGCACGCCTGACATCCACCCTGCCGCCCGACAAGAGATGTCGTGCGACGACGCCAATGCCTTCTTTGCAAGGCTAATGCTACACCTGCCGTTGCGCGCTTGCCCAAGGGAGTTGAGAATTTAATCACTGCAAAGATTGTTGGAGGAAGACCAAGGTTCACACATGGAACCGCCCACGCCCGGTCCATCATAGCGTCTGGCCGCACATGGCCTTACGTGCCTTGTGCGTGCAACGCCTAGAGTTAGCCATAACAGGAGCTCTAGAACTAAACACTTGCCCGAAAGCATTGCCGTTTCCACACCAAACTCTATTATAAACCGCTCTTGAGAAGTTCCTGCAGACGTTGTTGCCATGTTTTTTTAAACGCCCAATGACATAGCACGAACGAGCCATGCATGCTATCAAGCGCCCACGCATCACGCCTACTTAGCCCACAGGACGCCCGTGACGTCCGCCTTATAACGCCTCGGTCGCCCCGCAGACGTCGTCAGCATGTTTTTGGTAAGCGCCCAACGGCGTGGCACGGACGAGCCATGCATGCCATCAAGCGCCCACGCAGCACGCTTACTAAGCCCACAGGACGCCCTCGACGTCCGCCTGCCTTTGCCACACTCGACCCATCGACGTTGC
This sequence comes from Solanum chmielewskii, assembly GCA_027704785.1. NCBI lineage: Eukaryota > Viridiplantae > Streptophyta > Magnoliopsida > Solanales > Solanaceae > Solanum > Solanum chmielewskii. The sequence goes on from JAKWIX010000091.1 coordinate 3,605, forward strand.
CGACGTTTTTTATAAACGCCCAACAGGGTAGCACGGACAAGCCATGCATGCCATCAAGCACCCACGCAGCACGCCTACTAAACCCATGGGACGCCTATGTCGTCTGCCTGCTTGCGCCTTAGTATGCCTCCAACACCTCTACCCCCCTTATATTTGCTTAAAAAAGTCATAATGGAAATGTACAAACCAAATATGCACGTTCTAAGGTTCCAACACACATCAGCTTCCATAAATGACTTTAATATATATATAAAAATATTTTTCAACTTTTTTTTAAATTTTTTTTTCGAAAATTCCAAAAAATTAGTTATAAATAAATAAAAAAATAGGGAAAATATCAAAAAAATATGAAATCAACTCCGAAAATTCACAAATAAATATGGGAACCTTAAAATAAAAAATTTAATAAATTTTATTTTTTAAAAGGAGACGTAAAAAATAAAAAAGTGTAAAAATAAATTATAAAATAATGATTAAGAGTCGGAAAAATATGGAAATGCTCAAAAACACTTCTAAACATGTTAAATTAATGATAAGATGTATATTTGCATAAATAAAAGATGTTTCAATATCATACGAACTGTAAAAGTAATGAAAATGATGCGAAAGAGCCACGTTAGGCGGAAACGTTAGAGAATAGATAATGGAAAGTAGATGAATATGTTTGTTATGCATGGAGGTTGTTTCAAAATCCTTGTATTTATGTACGACATGAACATCCGCATGTTTTGTTTAGAACTAGAACAATGTCGCACAAGCCACGACCGATGCGGGCAGGCCACGACCGACCGTTGCGTGCAGGCACGTCCGACGATGGCCGACCATTTGTGATGTCCAAGGGCTATAATGGCATGCCACACCCGACGACGGGCGACCGTCTGTGCTGGTCCAAGGGCGATGATGGTATGCCACGCCCGATGCCGTCCGACCGTGTGTGCTATCCAAGGGCTATGATGGCATGCCACGCCCGACGATGGCCGACCGTCTGTGCTGTCCAAGGGCGATGATGGAATACGACTCCCGGCGATGTTCGACCGTCTGTGCTGCCCAAGGGCAATGATGGCATGCCACGCCCGACATCGTCCGATCGTGTGTGTTGTCCAAGGGATATGATGGCATGCAACGCCCGACGATGGCTGACCATTTGTGTTGTCCAAATGCGATGATGGCATGCCACACCCGACGCTGTCCGACCGTCTGTGCTGTCCAAGGGCGATGATGGCATGCGACTCCCGACGACGGGCGACCGTCTGTGCTGTCCAAGGGCGATGATGGCATACGACTCCCAACGCCGTTTGACCGTGTGTGCTGCCCAAGGGCGATGATGGCATGCCACGCCTGACGCCGTTCGACTGTCTGTGCTGCCCTAAGGCGATGATGGCATGCCAGGCCTGATGTCGTTCGACTGTGTTTGCCGTCCAAGGACGGTGATAGCATGCCACGCCCAACGTCGTCCGACTGTGTCAGCTAGTCCATAGGCGATGATGGCATGCCACGCCCGAAGTCGTTCAACCGTCTATGCTGCCCAAAGGTGATGATGGCATGCCACGTCCGACGTCGTTCGACCGTGAGAGCTTCCTAAAGATGATGATGGCATGCCACGCCCGACGTCGTTCGACCGTCTGTGCTGTCCAAAGGCGGTGATGGCATGTCACGCCTGACGTCATTCGGTCGTATTTGCTGTCAAAGGACTATGATGGCATGCCACACACGACGTTGTTCGACCGTTTGTGCTGCCCAAAGGCGATGATGGCATGCCACGCCTGACGTTGTTCGACCATGTTTAGCGTCCATGGACTATGATGGCATTCAACGCCCGACGTGACCGTGTGAGCTGCCCAAAGGCGACAATGGCATGCCACGCCCGACATCGTTCGATGGTGTGTGCTGCCCAAAGGCGATGATGGCATGCAACGCCCGACGCTTTTTGACCGTCTCTGCTGCCCAAAGGCGATGATGGCATGCCACGCCCTACGTCGTTCGACCTTTTTGCCGTCCAAGGGAGATTCCGACGCCGTCCTACTGTGTCAGCTAGTCCAAAGGTGATGATGGCATGCCACGCCCGACGTCGTTCGATCATGTGTTCAGCCCAAAGGCGATGATGGCACGCCACGCCTGACGTCGTTCGAGCATGAATGCTTCCCAAAGACGATGATGTAATGCCACGCTCAACGTTGTTCGATCGTGTGTGCTGTCCAAAGGCGGTGATGGCATGTCACGCCTGACGTCATTCGACCGTGTTTGCTGTCAAAGGGCTATGATGGCATGCCACGCACGATGTCGTTAGACCGTTTGTGCTGCCCAAAGGCGATGATGGAATGCCACGCCTGACGTTGTTCGACCATGTTTATCGTCCAAGGTCTATGATGGCATTCAACGCCAACGTCGTTCGACCATGTGTGCTGCCGAAAGGCGATGATGGCATGCCACGCCTTACGTCGTTCGACCGTGTGTGCTGTCCAAAGGCGGCGATGTCATTCCACGCCCGACGTTGCCGACAGTGTGTGCTGTCAAGGGCGGTGACGTCATGACACGCCCGCCGTTGTTGACCTTGTGTGCAGTCCAAGGGCGGTGATGGCATGCCACGCCTGACGTCGTTCGACTGTGTTTGACATCCAAGGGCGATGATGGCAAGCCACGCCTGACATCGTTCGACTGTCTGTGCTTCCCAAAGGCGATGATGGCATGCCAGGCCTGACGTCGTTCGACTGTGTTTGCCGTCCATGGGCGATGATGGCATGTCACGCCCAACGCCGTCCGACTGTGTCAGCTAGTCCAAAGGCGATGATGGCATGCTACGCCCGACGTCATTTGACCGTCTGTGCTGCCTAAATGCGATGATGGCATGCCATGTCTGACGTCGTTCGACCGTGAGTGCTTCCTAAAGACGATGATGGCATGCCACGCCCGACGTCGTTCGACAGTGTGTACTGCCCAAAGTCGATGATGGCATGCCACGCCAAACGTCGTTCGACCGTCTGTGCTGTCCAATGGCGGTGATGACATGTCACGCCTGACGTCATTCGGCCGTATTTGCTGTCAAAGGGCAATGATTGCATGCCACGCACGACGTTGTTCGACCGCTTGTGCTGCCCAAAGGCGATGATGGCATGTCACGCCTGACGTTTTTCTACCATGTTTAGCGTCCATGGGCTATGATGGCATTCCACGCCCGACGTCGTTCGACCGTGTGGGCTGCCCAAAGGCGATGATGGCATGCCACGCCCGATATCGTTCGATGGTGTGTGCTGCCCAAAGTCGATGATGGCATGCCACGCCCGACGCTTTTTGACCGTCTCTGCTGCCCAAAAGCGATGATGGCATGCCACACCCTACGTCGTTCGACCGTTTTTGCCGTCCAAGGGCGATTCCGACGCCGTCCTACTGTGTCAGCTAGTCCAAAGGCAATGATGGCATGCCACGCCCGATATTGTTCGAGCGTGTGTGCTTCCCAAAGACGATGATGGCATGCCACGCCCGATGTCGTTCGACCGTGTGTGCTGTCCAAAGCGGTGATGGCATGTCATGCCTGACGTCATTCGACCGTGTTTGCAGTCAAAGGGCTATGATGGCATGCCACGCACGACGTCGTTAGACCGTTTGTGCTGCCCAAAGGCGATGATGGCATGCCACGCCTGATGTTGTTCGACCATGTTTACCATCCAAGGTCTATGATGGCATTCCACGCCCGACGTCGTTCGACCGTGTGTGCTGCCGAAAGGCGATGATTGCATGCCACGCCTGACGTCGTTCGACCGTGTGTGCTGTCCAAAGGCGGCGATGTCATGCCACGCCCGACGTTGCCGACTGTGTGTGCTGTCCAAGGGCGGTGATGTCATGACACGCCCGCCGTTGTCGACCGTGTGTGCAGTCCAAGGGCGGTGATGGCATGCCATGCCTGACGTCGTTCGACGGTGTTTGACGTCCAAGGGCTATGATGGCATGCCACGCCCGACGTCGTTCGATCGTGTGTGCTGCCCAAAGGCAATGGTAGCATGCCACGCCCGACGTCGTTCGACCGTGTGTGCTGCCCAAAGGCGATGATGGCATGCCACGCCCCACGTCGTTCGACTGTGTGTGCTGGCAAATGGTTTTGAGGGCATGCAACGGCCGACGCCGTCCGGCCGTCTATGCTGCCCAAAGGTGATGATGGCATGCCACGCCCGACGTCGTTCGACCATGTTTGCCGTCCAAGGGATGGCATGTCACGCCTGACGCCGTCTGACTGTGTCAGCTAGTCCCAAGGCGATGATGGCATGCCACGCCCGACGTCGTTCGACGTGTGTGCTGCCCAAAAGCGATGATTGCATGCAACGCCCGACGTCGTTCGACCGTTTGTGCTGCCCAAAGGCGATGATGGCATGCCACGCCCGACGTCGTTCGACCGTGTGTGCTGTCCAAAGGTGGTGATGGCATGTGACGCCTGACGTCGTTCGACCATTTTTGCCGTGCAAGGGCTATGATGGCATGCCACGCCCGACGTCGTTCGACCGTTTTGGCTGCCCAAAGGCGATGATTGCATGCCACGCCTGGCGTCATTTGACCGTGTTTGCCGTGCAAGGGCTATGATGTCATGCCACGCCCGAATTCGTACGACCGTGTGTGCTGCCCAAAGGTGGCGATGTCATGCCACGACCGACGTTGCCGACCGTGTGTGCTGTAGAAGGGCGGTGATGGCATGCCACGCCTGACGTCGTTCGACGGTGTTTAATGTCCAAGGGCTATGATGGCAAGCCACGCCCGACGTCGTTTGATCGTGTGTGCTGCCTAAAGGCGATGATGGCATGCCATGCCCGACGTCGTTCAACCGTGTGTGCTGCCCAAAGGCGATGATGTCATGCCACGCCCGATGACGTTCGACTGTGTGTGCTGGCAAAAGGCGATGATGGCATGCAACGGCCGACGCCATCCGACCGTCTGTGCTGCCCAAAGGTGATGATAATATGCCACGCCCGACGTCGTTCGACCATGTTTGCCGTCCAAGGGATGGCATGTCACGCCCGACGCCGTCTGACTGTGTCAGCTAGTCCCAAGGCGATGATGGCATGACACGCCCAACGTCATTCGACCGTGTGTGCTGCCCTAAAATGATGATGGCATGAAACGCCCGACGTCGTTTGACCGTTTGTGCTGCCCAAAGGCGATGATGGCATGCCACGCCCGACGTTGTTCGACCGTGTGTGCTGTCCAAAGGTGGTGATGGCATGTCACGCCTGACGTCGTTCGACCGTTTTTGCCGTAAAAGGGCTATGATGGCATGCCACGCCTGACGTCGTTCGACTGTTTGGGCTGTCCAAAGGCGATGATTGCATGCCACGCCTGACGTCATTTGACCGTGTTTGCCATCCAAGGGCTATGATGGCATGCCACGCCCGACGTCGTTCGAGCATGTGTTCAGCCCAAAGGCGATGATGGCATGCCACGCCTGACGTAATTCGAGCGTGTGTGCTGCCCAAAGTCAATGATGGCATGCCACGCCCGACGTCGTTCGACCGTGTGTGCTGCCCAAAGACAATGATGGCATGCCAAACCCGACGTCGTCCAACCGTGTGTGCTGTCCAAAGGCGGCAATGTCATGCCACGCCCGACGTTGCCGACCGTGTGTGCTGCCCAAAGACGATGATGGCATGCCAAGCCCGACGTCGTCTGACCGTGTGTGCTGTCCAAAGGCGGCGATGTCATGCCAAGTTCGATGCCGACCGTGTGTGCAGTCCAAGGGTGGTGATGTCATGCCACGCCCGACGTTGCCGACTGTGTGTGCTGTCCAAGGGCAGTGATGTCATGCCACGCCCAATGTTGCCCACCGTGTGTGCAGTCCAAGGGCGGTGATGTCATGCCACGCCCGACGTTGCCGACCGCGCGTATGCTCCCCTTTTCATTAACTCCCTACACTTGCGCTTTGCTTCATAGATGACGTTGTTAGGGAGAACGCCTTCTTGAACTCCTCGCGGAATTTCTCCCACGTGTTCATAGTGCATGTCCCCTTCTTGATGTCGAACTCTTTACGCCTCAACCATAGCATGGGCATCTACGAAAGATACAACACTACAGTGTTGATCTTGTTCACATCACTTCGTACCCGATTACACTTGAAGTAATTCTCGAAGTGCGATAGCAAATTCTTCACCTCCTATGCGTCGCGGACGCCTTTGAACATAGGTGGCATGGGAGCCTCGACTCTGGCCTCCCTTTCCCGGTCACGTGATGTGGATCCACTAACCTCCCTATCTTCTTGAGTGCTTCCGTTTGGGTTCACCCCGCGCATGGGATTCGAGGGGCAAAAGGCGACTGTTCGCACGTGCACAATACTTAATCATTAGGTATGCAGCACAGGAATTCGACATCAGACCAGCCTAGATTGGTTTCTATGGCCAATCATTGGAAGAAACTGAAACAACCTTCTTATGGGCACATTTTGAAATGTCAAAAATTCTTCCACTCCACTAATCAACTCAAAATTGCGGGCAATTTTCTTGATGGTCATTGCTAAAAGTTTCTTCTTTACCATTTTGCAAAGAAGAAGATAGAATTATTACAGAATTTTAATAATTAATTAGAAGTTAATTAGTGTAAATTATAATTAATAAAATAATAGTTAAGTAATAAAGAAAAGAAAGTAAAAAAAGATATATAAAAATATAATTTATGATATGGCGTTGACGTAATGCTATTTATGAGAGTGGTGTTGCACATCGCAGGGTGGTATTAAAATTACTTTTAAGTTATAAAGGAGTGTAATAGGTTGTCATGATAGCTGAAACGTGTAACTGACATGTTTAGGGGAAGTCTATGTCTTTTCGCTATTATGTTTTTAGTATAACTACTTGTTATCTAATTTATCACCATGTTGATTTACAATTGTAAACTATCACATGACCCCCTGATTACTTTCGAACTCAACAAGTGATATCAGAGCACAGAGTTTAATGATCCTTATAGGTATTTGACGATAGTTAGTAATAGTTCAGTGAATATCAAAAATTTCTAAGATCAAACTTGCAAAAGTATGATATAGTTTAGCTAAGAATATTGTCTATAAACCTAAAATCAATGCAAATTATTAGTTTCATCAACAACTATTGAAAACTTTAAAAGCACTTCTTTACTTATCTAATTAAACTTAAATACACCCCCAATTTTGCAACACGAGTGGAATACACCCATAATTTATTGTCAAATGTTGGAGTGTTTTAATTTAAAAATCATATCACTCATTGGTACAAGTCACAAATTATTTATAAACACTACTACTAGGGGTTAAACTCAGAAAAAATAGGAAAAATTGATAACAAAAGATTAAGAAAGTCGTTACCTTGTATACTAGAGTCGGAATAGGATCGACTAGATCATTGTATGTTTCATTCTCCATCAATAGTATTTTATCAATTCTATTATTTTCATAAGAGATTTTAGAGAGCCATAAAGTCGAATACCTTAACAATATAGTTATATTCACCACTTAAAAAATACTTTTAAAATTCAGGATTCAAAGGAATGAATCGACGAAGAAGTTGAAGTTTATAACACCAGATATGTTAATATGATTGATTTAATTTTTTTCTATAAATCTGTTAAAGTTTATATTAGTTGATCCATCAGATTTTTTTGTTTGTTAAATCCCCATATTTGACTCCTTTAATAATGAAATTCAGTTACACAATTTAATTTTAATTAATTGAATAACATATCTCTTCCTATTAATTTTGATAGATTCACGTATTTAACCACTTCTAATTCATGCATTCGACTAAAAAAATGGTAAAGAAAGTAAATTAGAAAACAATGGGCTTCAAAGAATTATGGTCTAAAGTAATGAAATTTATGTTGTTTGCTCTAAAATAAAAGGTAAGTATGATTCTCATCATCAACTCATTAAATTAATAAAATAGGTCTTAAATCATGTAGCTATTTATTTTATAATAAATTGCCATATTTCTAATTAAAATGCTAATGTAGTAATAAAAAGACTAGAATAAGATAATGTAAATTAAGGTCTGAAGTATTATATTCTGGTAATTTTTCCTCTTCTTTGTTGTTAGTTTTTCATAAAAACCATATAATAATATTATGTTTTTAGTATTATTTTTTCATCTAATTTGTCACCATCATGATTTGCAATTTCAACCTTCCGCGTAATCTTAATTTTCAAACTCAACCAGTGGTATCAAACTACATGATTTAATGATCTACTAGTTGAACGAAATTGAAGATAGTTTCAAGAAAATTTCAAATTAATTTGCAATCAATTTAACGATAATAAAGAGTTTTATCCAGCTACATATCGAGAAGACGTTTCTACCATATTTATAGCATTCTTGTTCCTGTAATTTTAACAATAAAAATAAAAAATATTTAAACTATTTTAATTCATATATTTTGAACTTTATTTTTAATCGTTACAAACAACAATGATGAAAGACCACAAAAAACAAAGATATTATCCAGTAAATAAGACTGATCAAGTTTTGTCAAGAAAATCTAGTCAAAGGAAGAACTAATGTAGAGCCTAACATGAGTTACTAGGTATGAGAACACTGTTTCAAGTCCTAAAATAATGTGCATAAAATATTTAGGAGGTGTTGGAGTCAAAAACGTCAAAGAAAGTCCACGACGTTCGGTGAACTTATTTCTTGGACTAGTGGGGTGTCTTGATGGCTTTAAAGAGGTGTAAAAGGGTCTTATATTGGTAAGATAATGAGGATGAACTAATGTTCCAATGAAGGGCTTAAGAAAGCAAGGAGATGTGAGGACTGTCAATGTTCAAGGGAAAACCAAAGCCAAGAGGCCAATACTGCCCAAGAAGGGAGGCTACTACCTCACTCTACACTAGCATGACCACGGGCAAGCTCGTGAAGACGTGTTGGCCATGGGGGAGAAGACGTCAGTGGACCTAGATATTGTCCAATACACCACGAGTCAGTTCACAACTCCTGGTGAACTTTATGGAGGGCAAGGGGCTTCAGTGAAAGTGAGCATAGTGGGGTGTTAGGGGAGCTACTGCTTGAGAGCAACACAATCCACTTGACGGGTTGTGGTGCATCTTCGCGGAAGGTGAATAGGGTGATCGTGAAAGTTATTTGGTGGGATCAATAGTGAGGTTCTTTGGAAGGAACTACTGCCTCACAATTTCACGGTCACCACCACAGTCAATCAGCACTTCATAAACCATGAAGTGGGGCGTAAAGATGCACGAGGCTTCATAGTGAAGTTAAGTTGGACTTCACTTTTGGAAGTCCAACTTAATGAGGGGTAGTTTGAATATTTTGGGGATGGACTATATATTTACTTTAGGCCAATTTTATTCATTTCCCACTCCAAAACACAGACCCGAATTGAAACCCGAATAGCTATGATCTCTCTGTACATTCTCTCTGTCCATTAATCCTCCATTGAAGAACAAGAAGCACGAGGAACAAGACAATGTATCCAAAGTTTTTCACTCTATTTTCTAGGGAAAAGGTTCAGTAGTGTATTGGTTCTTCACACTCTTGGGATTCCTTTCCTCAATAGGTTCTCTCAAAATTAAATTTCAATTACCCAAATTCTTCGAGGTTTTCTCTACAAATCAATTTTCTCCTAAAGTTTAAACTGATGATTGATTGTGTTGAATTCTGATTCCCTGTGACTAATATAGTGTGGATTATTGTGTAATTGATAGTAATTGTTGGAATCTTTTTATAGATTATGCCTTTTCATAATTCCCCCAAATCTTTGTTCTTACTTGATAATTGAAGGGGGGTTGTGATTGTGTTTATTATTGTATCTATCTTATTTATTCTATGGATGGCCTATGTACATGTATTTTTGAGATTAGACCTACTTCTTGAAGAATTCATGATGAACCCTTTTTCCTTAAACCCTAGGTTATGAATTAAAGTCGATTGGTATGGTGATGATACAATTGGCTTAGTATAGATTACTATTGTATGATATTTTTACTCCTATTGTAGGGTGGAAATGATTGGTTAATGGTAAAGCCATTGATAATGGATGGTGAAGGAGATAAGGGTAAGTATTTTGATATCAGTTATTTACTTAAATTAGGATTATTTTTGATTAAGTGATGATTTTGTATTGAATTATACCTTATGCTAAGATTGATAGGGTTTGTATGATTTTTAATTGAAATGTATTGAACTATGGTTTATGAGTGGTTGGCTAAGATCTACATTTCAAAAGTATGGTGATAACTTACCAATATGCCGTATCATGATATGATTATGTAAATATGTTAACCACATGTATGAATTGTAATAAAAGTACAATACTCATGCAATTCTTATTGATCTATGATGATGATTATATAAGTTATAGACCATATGACAAACATTAATCTATGATGATTAATAAAGGCATTAAAGACATTTCAAAATGGACTCTAGATTAGCACCGAGTCAACTAGAGTGAGGAGTGTCCCTTTCAACATAGAAAAGGTAGAATTATCTAATGTACTCATGATATTGTATACTATAATGCATGTAGCATAAAGAGGGTCCCAACTACATCTCCTATTTCTTGAACTATGTTGTTCCACACAAGAATACTAGCAAGTGGATCCACATAAAAGAAATGTTCATGTTGTGGTACTGCCTTGATAAGTAGTCTATATCGGTTGAGGCAAGATGTTCCCAAAAAGGTAAAAAGAAGTAATGAATGAACTCTAACTAGGATGACACCTAAGGGGTTTAGCTTAGTCTAGGTAGGGGTATGGGACTCTACCTATACAATGCACTAGTTAGACTTGAGGGAGGTATTGGAAAGATGTTCTTATGTATGTATATGATTATTAATGTAAATGATATATATATGATGATATTACAAGTCCATAACATTATATGATGTTTGTTTCACTTATGAACATGGGTTTGATCTCATTTGCTAAAGTATAATGTTAAGTACTCTTAATGATATAGAATGTAAAGTTGGGTATTCTTTATGGTTCTTTTTAGGTTTACTTGATTGAGTGAGATTATGGAGATTTTCTTAGTCATTGCACTAGTGAATTGATAAGGTTCTATGAGTAATGGTCTTACTTTAGTTATGATGTTATGAACTCTTATCCATGCTTGTTGATGTTATAATTTGATGACAGAGTTGTCTTTATTATGTGTTCAATTATATTGAATATGCAAGTTGACTTGATTATGTGTTCAAAGGCGATGATGGCATGCACGCCCGACGTCGTTCCACCGTGTGTGCTGCCCAAAGGCGATGATGGCATGACACGCCCGATGACGTTCGACTGTCTGTGCTGCCCAAAGGCGATGATGGCATGTCAGGCCTGAGGTCGTTTGACTGTGTTTGCCGTCCAAGGGCGATGATGGCATGTCACGCCCAATGCCTTCCGACTGTGTCAGCTAGTCCAAAGGCGATGATGGCATGCCACGCCCGACGTCATTCGACCGTCTGTGCTGCCTAAATGAGATGATGGCATGCTACGTCCGACTTAGTTCGATCGTGAGTGCTTCCTCAAGATGATGATGGCATGCCACGCCCGACGTCGTTCGACCGTATATACTGCCCAAAGTTGATGATGGCATGCCACGCCAAACGTCGTTCGACCGTCTGTGCTGTCCAATGGCGGTGATGGCATGTCACGCCTGACGTCATTCGGCCGTATTTGCTGTCAAAGGGCTATGATGGCATGCCACGCACGACGTTGTTCGACCATTTGTGCTGCCCAAAGGCGATGATGGCATGCCACGCCTGACGTTGTTCGACCATGTTTAGCGTCCATGGGCTATGTTGGCATTCCACGCCCGACGTCGTTCGACCGTGTGGGCTGCCCAAAGGCGATGATGGCATGCCACGCCCGACGCTTTTTGACCGTCTCTGCTGCCCAAAAGCGATGATGGCATGCCACACCCTACGTCGTTCGACCATTTTTGCCGTCCAAGGGCGATTCCAACGCCGTCCTACTGTGTCAGCTAGTCCAAAGGCGATGATGGCATGCCACGCCCGACGTCGTTCGAGCGTGTGTGCTTCCCAAAGACGATGATGGCATGCCACGCCCGACATCGTTCGATCGTGTGTGCTATCCAAAGGCGGTGATGGCATGTCACGCCTGACGTCATTCGATCGTATTTGCTGTCAAAGGGCTTTGACGGCATGCCACGCACGACGTTGCGCGACCGTTTGTGCTGCCCAAAGGCGATGATGGCATGCCACGCCTAATGTTGTTCGACCATATTTACCGTCCAAGGGCTATGATGACATTCCACGCCCGACGTCGTTTGACCGTGTGTGCTACCCAAAGGCGATGATGGCATGCCACGCCCGACGTCGTCCGACCGTGTGTGCTGTCCAATGGTGTCGATGTCATGCCACGGCCGACGTTGCCGATCGTGTGTGCTGTCCAAGTATGTGATGTCAGGACACGCCCGCCGTTGCCGATCGTGTTTGCAGTCCTAGGGCGGTGATGTCATGCCACGCCCTACATTGCCGACAGTGTGTGCTGTCCAAGGGCAATGATGTCATGCCACGCCCGACATTGCTGACCGTGTGTGCAGTCCAAGGGCGGTGAAGTCATCATGCCACGCCTGACGTTGCTGACCGCGTGTGCTGTCCAAGGGCGGTCATGTCATTCCAAGCCCGACGTCGTTCGACCGTGTGTGCTGCCTAAAAGCAATGATGGCATGCCGTGCCCGACATCGTTCGACCGTGTGTGCTGCCCACAGGTGATGATGACATGCCACGCTCGACGTCGTTCGACCGTGTGTGCTCTCTAAAGGTGGTGATGGCATGTCATGCCTAACGTCGTTCGACCATGTTTGCCGTCCAAGGGCTATGATGGCATGCCATGCCCGACGTCGTTCGACCGTTTGTGCTGCCCATAGGCGATGATGGTATGCCATGCCTGACGTCGTTCGATCGTGTTTATCGTCCAAGGGCTATGATGGCATGCCACGCCCGATGTCGTTCGACCGTGTGTGCTGTCCAAAGACGATGATGGCATGCCACGTCCGACGTCGTTCGACTGTGAGTGCATCCCAAAGGCGATGATGGCATGCCACGCCCGATGTCGTTCGACCGTGTGTGTTGCCCAAAGGCGATGATGGCATGTCACGCCCAACATCGTCCGACCGTGTGTGCTGTCCAAAGGTGGCGATGTCATACCACGCCCGACGTCGCCGACCGTGTGTGCAGTCCAAGGGCGGTGATGGCATGCCACGCCTGACGTCGTTCGACGGTGTTTGACGTCCAAGGGCTATGATGGCATGCCACGCCCGACGTCGTTCGATCGTGTGTGCTGCCAAAAGGCGATGATGGCATGCCACTCCCGACGTCGTTCGACCGTGTATGCTGCCCAAAGGCGATGATGGTATGCCACGCCCGACGTCGTTCGACTGTGTGTGATGGCAAAAGGCGATGATGGCATTTAACAGCCGACGCCATCCGATCGTCTGTGCAACCCAAAGGTGATAATGGCATGCCACGCCGGACGTTGTTCAACCATGTTTGCCGTCCAAGGGATGGCATGTCACGCCCGACGTCGTCCGACTGTGTCAGCTAGTCCCCAGGCGATGATGGCATGCCACGCCCGACGTTGTTCGACTGTGTGTGCTCCCCAATAGCGATAATGGCATGCAACGCCTGATGTCGTTCGACCGTTTGTGCTGCCCAAAGGCGATGATGGCATGCCACGCCCAACGTCGTTCGACCGTGTGTGCTGTCCAAAGGTGGTGATGGCATGTCACGCCTGACGTCGTTCGACCGTTTGGGCTGCCCAAAGGCGAAGATTGCATGCCACGCCTGACGTCATTTGATCGTGTTTGCCGTCCAAGGGCTATGATGGCTGGCCACGCCCGACTTTGTTCGACCGTGTTTGCTGCCCAAAGGCGATGATGGCGTGCCAAGCCCGACGTCGTCCGACCGTGTGTGCTGTCCAAAGGCGGCGATGTCATGCCACGCCCGACGTTGCCGACCGTGTGTGCTGTCCAACGGCGGTGATGTCATGGTACGCCCGACGTTGCCGACCGTGTGTGCAGTCTAAGGGCGGTGATGTCATGCCACGCGCGACGTTGCCGACCGTGTGTGCTGTCTAAGGGCGGTGATGTCATGCCACGCCCAACGTAGCTGACCGTGTGTGCAGTCCAAGGGCGGTGATATCATGCCACGCCCGACGTTGCCGACCGCGCGTATGCTCCCCTTTTGTTTTAACTCCCTACACTTGCGCTTTGCCTCATAGATGACGTTGTTAGGGAGAACGCCTTCTTGAACTCCTCGCGGAATTTCAGCCACTTGTTCATAGTGCATGTCCCTTTCTTGATTCGAACTCTTTATGCCTCCACCATAGCATGTGCATCTACGAAAGATACAACACAACAGTGTTGATCTTGTTCACATCACTTCGCACCCGATTACACTTGAAGTAATTCTCCAAGTGCCATAGGAAATTCTTCACCTCCTGTGCGTCGCGGACGCCTTTGAACATAGGTGGCCTGGGAGCCTCGACTCTGGCCTCCCTTTCCCAGTCAAGTGATGTGGATCCACCAACCTCCTTATCTTCCTTGAGTGCTTCCGTTTGGTTTCACCCCGCGCATGGGATGCGAGGGGCAAAAGGCGACCGTTTGCACGTGTACAATGCTTAGGCATTAGGTATGCAACAAAAGAATCCAACATCCGACTAGCCTAGTTTGCGCTTCATCCGCCACCGAATTGGCATGCGAGTTAGGACGTCGCTGCTCGAAGCAGGGATCAAACCTAACCAAACATGCCAAATACCACTCATGCGCCGTACGTGAATAGATGTACCAATGCACGCCCGACATCCACCCCGCCGCCCGACATGAAATGTCGTGCGACAACACCGATGCCTTCTTTGCAAGGCCAATGCTACACCCGCCGTTGAGCGCCTGCCCAAGGGAGTTGAGAATTTAATCACTACAAAGATTGTTGGAGGAAAACCAAGGTTCACCCAGGGGAACCGCCCACGCCCGGTCCATCATAGCATCTGGCTGCACAAGACCATACGTTCCCTGTGCATGCAACGCCTAGAGTTAGCCATAACAGGAGCTCTAGAACTAAACACTCGCCTGAAAGCACTGTTGTTTTGACACAAAACTCTATTATAAACCGATCTTGAGAAGTTCCCTCGGTGGCGCATGTTCGTCCCGTAGACGTTGTTGCCATGATTTTGTAAGCGCCCATTGGCATAGCATGAACGAGCCATGCATGCCATCAAGCGCCCACGCAGCACGCCTACTAAGCCCATAGGATGCCCGTGACGTCCGCCTGATAACGCCTCGTTCGCTCTGCTCGTCGGCATATTTTTGCAAGCGCCCAACGGTGTAGCACGGACGAGCCATGCATGCCATCAAGCGCCCACGCAGCACGCCTACTAAGCCCACAGGACGCCCTTGACGTCCGCCTGCTTTCTTCTCAATTGCCCCGCAGACGTCGCTGGCATGTTTTTGTTGACGCCCAACGGCGTAGCACGGACGAGCCATGCTGCCGTCAAGCACCCAAGCAGCACGCCTACTAAGCCCACAGGACGCCCATGACGTCCATCTGCCACCGCCTCAAACGCCCCGCAGACGTCGCTTGCATGTTTTTGTAGACGCCCAACGACGTAGCACGGACGAGCCATGCATGTCGTCAAGCGCCTACGTAGCATGCCTACTAAGCCCAAAGGACGCCCTCGACGTCTGCCTGCCTTTGACTCACTCGACCCATCGACGTCGCCGATGTGTTTTTATAAACGCCCAACGGCGAAGCACGGACAAGCCATGCATTCCATCAAGCACCCACGCAGCACGCCTACGAAGCCCATGGGACGCCTATGCCGTCTGCCTTCCTACGCCTTAGTGTGCCTCCAACACCTCTACCCCCCTTATATATGCTTAAAAAAGTTTTACTATGTGACAGGAGTAGTCATGGATTTTCCAGCGAATCATAGTGGAAATGTACAACCCAAATATGCACGTTCTAAGGTACCAACACACATCAGCTTTCATAAATGACTTTAATATATATATAAAAATATTTTTCAACTTTTTTTAAAATATTTTTTTTTCAAAAATTCCAAAAAATTAGTAATAAATAAATAAAAAATAGGGAAAATATCGAAAAAAATATGAAATCAACTTCGAAAATTCACAAATAAATATGGGAACCTTAAAATAAAAAATTTAATAAATTTTATTTTTTAAAAGGAGACGTAAAAAATAAAAAAGCATAAAAATAAATTATAAAATAATGATTAAAAGTCAAAAAAATATGAAAATGCTCGAAACACGTCTCTAAACATGTTAAATAATGATAAGATGTATATTGCACAAATAAAAGAGTTTCAATATCATAGGAACCGTAAAACTAATGAAAATGATGCGAAAGAGCCACGTTAGGCGGAAACGTTAGAGAATAGATAATGGAAAGTAGATGAATATGTTTGTTATGCTTGGAGGTTGTTTCAAAATCCTTGTATTAATGTACGATGTGAACATCCACATGTTTTGTTTAGAACTCGAATAATGTCGCACAAGCCACGACTGATGCAGGCAGGCCACGGCTGACCGTTGCGAGCAGGCACGTCCGATGACGGCCGACCATATGTGTTGTCCAAGGGCTATGATTGCATGCCATACCCGACGACGGCCTACCGTCTGTGCTGGTCCAAGGGCGATGATGGCATGCCATGCCCAATGCGGTCCGACCGTGTGTGCTGTCCAAAGGCTATGATGGCATGCCACGCCCGATGACGGCCAACTGTCTGTGCTGTCCAAGGGAGATGATGGCATGCGACTCCCGACGCCGTTCGACCGTATGTGCTGCCCAAGGGAGATGATGGCATGCCATGCCCGACATCGTCCGACCGTTGTGCTGTCCAAGGGATATGATGGCATGCCATGCCGAACGACGGCCGACCATTCGTGTTGTCCAAAGGAGATGATGGCATGCCACACCCGACGCCGTCCGACCGTCTGTGCTGTCCAAGGGCTATAATGGCATGCCACGCCCGACGACGACCGACCGTCTGTGCTGTCCAAGGGCGATGATGGCATGTGACTCCCGACGCCGTCCGACTATCTGTGCTGCCCAAGAGCGATGAAAGCATGCCTCGCCCGACGCCGTGCGATTGTCTGTGCTGCCCAAAGGCGATGATGGCATCCCACGCCTGTCGTTGTTCTACCGTGTTTGCCGTCCAAGGGCGATGATGGCATGCCATGCCCAACGCCGTCCGACTATGTCAGATAGTCCAAAGGGGATGATGGCATGCCATGCCCGACGTAGTTCGACCGTGTGTACTGCCCAATGGCGATTATGGCATGCCACGCCCGACGTCGTTCGACCGTGAGTTCTTACCTAAGGCGATGATGGCATGCAACGCCCGACGTTGTTCGACCGTGTGTGCTGCCCAAAAGTGATGATGGCATGCCACGCCCGATGTCGTTTGACGGTGTGTGCTGCCCAAAGGCGACGATGGCATGCCACGCCTGACGTCGTTTGACCGTCTGTGCTGCCCAAAGGCGTTGATGGCATGCCACGCCCGAAGTTACTTATCCATTTTGCCGACTTCCCTTGCCTACATTGTTCCATCAACCAGAGGTTGTTCACCTCGGAGACCTAATGCGGTTATGAGTACGACCGGGCGTGGACGGCATTCGGTCCTCTGGATTTTCTAGTGCCGCCGGAAGCTGACCGGACACCACACGACATACGGTGCTCTTCCAACCGCTGGACCCTAATTCCGGCTGAGCTGATTCTAGGGTAGGCAGGCTGTTAAACAGAAAAGATAACTCTTCCCAAGGCTCCCGCTGACGTCTCCGAACTTTCTAACGTTGCCGTCAATCGCCACGTCCCGGTTCTGGAATTTTAACCCGATTCCCTTTCAGAGTACGCGCGAAACGCGCTTCTATCGGGGTTCCCCCAACCCTTAGGATCGATTAACCTAGGTGCAATTACCGTTTACATGGAACCTTTCCCCTCTTCGGCCTTCAAAGTTGTCATTTGAATATTTGCTACTACCACCATGATTTGCACCGACGGCCGCTCCGCCCAGGCTCGCACCCAAGGTTTTGCAGGGAACGCCGCACCCTCCTACTCATTGGGGCCTGACACTTGCCCCGACGGCCGGGTGTATGTCGCGCATTTAAGCGCTATCCATTTTTGGGGCTAGTTGATTCGGCAGGTGAGTTGTTACACACTCCTTAGCGGATTTCGACTTCCATTACTACCGTCCTGCTTTCCTAATCGACCAACACCCTTTGAGGGATCTAGGTTAACGTGCAGTTTAGCACTATAACCTAGCTTTTGGGTAATCCCGCATTGCAAGTTTTGCTTAAAAAATGGCCCACTTGGAGCTCTTCATTCCATGGTGCGGCTCAACAAAGCAGTCGCGCCGTCCTACCTATTTAAAATTTGAGAATAGGTCAAGGGCGTTGCGCCCCCGAGGCCTCTCATTGGCTTTACCCGTTAGAACTCGCACGCGAGCTCCAGCTATCCTGAGGGAAACTTCGGAGGGAACCAACTACTAGACGGTTCGATTAGTCTTTTGCCCCTATAACCAAGTAAGATGAATGATTTGCATGTCAGTATTTCTGTGGGCCTCCACCGGAGGTTCCTCTGGCTTCGCCCCGCTCAGGCATAGTTCACCATCTTTAGTTTCCCGACAGGTATGCTCACATTCAAACCCTTCTTAGAAGATCAAGGTCGGTGCACCCCTTAGGGGGATCCCACCAATCAGGAAGAGCGTGCAGATGCCGAAGCACGCCGGAGGCGCGCGCTGCCTTCCATAATCCGGGAGACGGCGATCCACGGTCGTATCGATAGCCCGGGCTTTTCCCTTCCCCTCCCAATCCATACTGGTGCACGCCCCGAGTCGATCAGCGGACCAGCTCGTCATCGTTCCACATCCGATCGGGGAGCATCGCCGGCATCCATCAGCTTCCCTCCCGACAATTTCAAGCACTCTTTGACTCTCTTTTCAAAGTCTTTTTCATCTTTCTCTCGCGGTACTTGTTTGCTATCGGTCTCTTGCATGTAATTTGCCTTGGACGGAATTCACCGCCCGCTTCGGGTTGCATTCCCAAACAATCCAACTCGTAGACAGCGCCTCGTGGTGCGACAGGGTCCGGGCATGATGGGGTTCTCACCCTCTTCGGTGCCCCCTTCTATGGGACTTGGGCCCTGTCCGCCGCTGAGGACGCTTCTCCAGACTACAATTTGAATGATGGAGCTGCCCGATTCTAAGGCTGCGTTGTTCCCGGTTTGCTCGCCGTTACTAGGGGAATCCTTGTAAGTTTCTTTTCCTCCGCTTATTGATATGCTTAAAATCAGCGGGTAATCCTGCCTGACCTGGGGTGGCGGTCGGAGAGCCTGGTGAGGCGTGGTAAGGGTCAAGGAGTC
>JAKWIX010000092.1:0-31129 GCA_027704785.1 Solanum chmielewskii
ATAATAATAATATAATAATAATAATAATAATATTAATGATAATGATAATGATAGTGATAATGATAATGATAATGATAATAATATAATAATAATAATAATAATAATAATAATAATAATAATAATAATAAATAGCCAGGCAGGGTTTAATCTAGGAAGAAAGATTGCTGATAATATAGTGCTTGCTCATGAACTGGTTAAAGCTTATACTAGGAAGCATATTTTTCCTAGAAGTATGCTAAAGATTGATCTGCCGAAAGCTTATGATTCAATGGAATGGGATTATTTGGAGCAAGTAATGTTTGGGCTAGGCTTTCCAGAGATGTTTGTGCAATGGATAGTGAAATGTTTTAAAACAGTGAACTACTCCATAGTAGTTAATGGACAGACTTCTCAGAGTTTTGATGCAGCTAAAGGATTGAGACAAGGAGATCCAATATCTCCCTTCCTGTTTGCTATAGCTATGGAGTATCTTAGTAGACTTCTTAAGGGGCTTAAAGAAGATAAACAGTTCAAGTATCATCCTAGGTGCTCTAAACTTGATATTACTCATCTATGTTTTGCAGATGATCTATTAATGTTTGCTAAAGGAGATCTGGAATCTGTTAAAGCTATTCAATTGTGTTTTTCTCAGTTTTCCCAAGCTTCAGGATTACAAGCAAACCTAAGTAAGAGCTCAATATATTGTGGAGGGGTTCAGCAGGAAGTGAGGCAACAGATTGTGCAACAATGATATACCGTGGTTCACGATATTATTAATACGTTTTCCTTAAGTTTAGTGTGTCCAAAAGTCTTTTTGTGATAATTTTTATATAAGTTTCTCCTTATTTGCAGAAAATCTGTCCAAAGATGAATGCGGAGGTTTTTGAGCAACGAAATGCAGAAGAGACCACCTACGGAGCTTGTGACGGTCTGTCATGCCTGTGACGGTCCGTAGGTGGCAGCGTAGTGCAGCTGCTGAAGGAAGATGGGGAAGTCTGACCAAGTGTGGGGTTACGGAGTCCATGACGGTTCGTCGTGTCTATGACGGTCCGTCCGTCAGGTTCGTCATGAAGTTCAGAGAAGTAGTCTCATTACCCATATTCCAATAGTTAAAGTGTTTTGGAACGAAGACCCTCGACGGACCGTTGTGCCTGTGACGATCCGTCATACTTGCCATCGAGGGTAATGAAGAGAGAAGCAGAAGAAATTGCACAAGTATGGGACGACGCAATCCGTGACGGTCCGTCGTGACCACGACGATCCGTCGCGATGTCCGTCGACCCAGTCGGGTTTTGACAGATTTCCAGCAAATAGAATTCTTGTTTACTTAGGTTTTTTTTTTATATATAAATAGTTCAAAAAACCTCGTTTTTGTGGTTAGACTCTGTATTATTAGGTTAGACTATGGATTATTTGGTTAGGCCTTTGATTATCATTAGACTTTTTGTGAGATTCTTGATTACTTTGAGATTCTTGTAAGTGATTGTTGGTGATTTTTGTTGATTAATCAAGTGAACTTTCGGATTTTACTTTTTCTCATTGAAGTAAGTACATGAATTCTTATATCATATATTTGAATATTGTGATTATGACTATGGGTAACTAAACTCCATAACTAGGGTTGTGGGAACCATAGACAAATAATGAGGTAAAACCTAACTAAAATAACAATTCTAGAATAGTGTCTTGCATGTATTGATAATTCTTTCGCTTAGAAGTCTTTTTAATGGATGACCAACGTTAGAACTCGCCTTAATGCTACTTGCCGGACCAAGGAGGTAGATAATAGGAAAGAATTATCAACATAGATTTAGTGTATACTATCTAATAGGTTAGTATTGATTGGTACGAGGTAATAACTTAGTAAAATATCGAATATGATGCTTAATATGAGGTAAAAGATAAGGGTTAGGATAGCAACACACGTAGCCGGACCAAGGTGCAGAGTGAAATTTTCTAGATGCCGGACCAAGGATTTAGAAATACATAACTTATCACTTTGCATGCAAGATACTAGGAAAGAATTGTTATAGTTAGACTTATCAAGTTATCAACCTGTGGGGAACACGTAAACCCTAGTTACTTTGATTAATTGATTAAAATCCAACATTCGAAGCTGTTAAGTGTCTCTTTCAATTTCGTTAGTTATTTTCATTTATTTAGAAATAGAAACCCCCCTTTTATTGTTTTTGCTTTCCAAGGAAGTAATTGACTGAACAATAGTAATAGTAGATTAAAATTAAGTCTAAACTATTTTCCTCGTGGGAACGATCCCAACCTCACTAGTTGGGTTATTTACTTGACACGACCGCTTTACTTATTATTTGAGAAGTAAGTTAGAGCGTATCAAATTTTGGCGCCGCTGCGGGGGAAAGTAGCTTTTAGATTAACTTAAACTTATTACTATAGTTTAGTTGATATTTTCTTGATTTCACTTTGTTTTATTATTTTTTATTTGTGCAGAACCAACCTCCTTGTATGCCAAATACACGGAGAGAAAGATAACACTTGTTTCCCTACGATCACGAATTAGAGTGTACACTATGCAACATGAATCGAAACTTGGGAATTAATGTTGATGATCCAAACTAGAACATCCCAGCTCCGGTTGATGTTCATGGTCAGTTGTTACCTGATGCTCAGGGTGAACACCAACAGAGGGGACAAAATCCCGCTCCACGGCCCCAAGCATACTACAGAGGCTATGATAACATAGTAGACTCTGATGGGTGTCACGACCCAAAACGTGTCGTGAGTGGCACCCACATTTATCCTCCTATGTGAGCGAACCAACCAATCTAAACCCCAACATTTCAACCATAAGTAACATAATATAATGCGGAAGACTTAAACTCATTAATGAAAATCGATAATCAACTTCTAAAACTCAAACATTATTATTATTATTCCCAAAATCTGGAAGTCATCATCACAAGAACATCTATCCTCAAATTACTAATTCTAAGAGTATCTAGAAAGCTAATATAAATAAAAAGCTAGTCCATGCCAGAACTTCAAGGCATCAAGACATGAAGAAGAAGATCCAGTCCAAGCTAGAAGCGTTAGCTCACCCTGAAATCCGGTATAATGAAGACTGGCTAGAGTTGCGGTTTAATTGAAGACGACGGTACGTTTGCTGCACTCCACAATGAACAAATGGAAAACATACAAGTAGGGGTCAGTACAAAACACAGGTACTGAGTAGGTATCATCGGCCAACTCAAAATAGAAAACAGTATATAGCAGATAATATCATAAAATCAACTACAATACTCAACATGCGGCATTTACAATTTCCATAACCCTTGGTCACAACACCAAGCACATCAATGGGGACTCACGCCTCCCCATCATACTCATTTGGGAATTAGGTTCATTAAATTGAGTATATAACATCTTTCAAGATTCATTATCTTTATTCCTCTTGTGTCGGTACGTGACACTCCGATCCCCTAATTCTACGTGTCGGTTCGTGACACCCGATCCCCTAATTCTACGTGTCGGTTCGTGACACCCGATCCCCTAATTTCTACGTGTCGGTTCGTGACACCCGATCCCCTAATTCTACGTGTCGGTTCGTGACACCCGATCCCCTACTTTTACGTGTCGGTCCGTGACACCCGATCTCCTACTTTTACGTGTCGGTCCGTGACACCCGATCCCCTAAATCTACGTGTCGGTTCGTGACACCCGCTCCACTAATCTCATTCTATTAATTCATCAAGCCTTCTTTTATACCAAGGCATCATCAATATCAATACTTTAGTTCATCAAGCCTTCTTTGATACCAAGGCATCATCATTAACAAGGTAAATTTAGGATTAGAGATTCAATAGACTCATCATGCTTATTCATCACAATTATATAATTACATTCATGTAAGCATACAATTAAGCATATAGAAGGGTTTAGAACACTACCCAATACATATCATTCGCTATTAAGAGTTTACTACGAATAGTATAAAAACCATAACCTACCTCCACCGAAGAATTGTGATCAAGCAAGCTAATCCTCAAGATCTTTGCTTTCCTCTTCGTTCCTCTCTCTCTCGATCGTTTCTCCCTCTCTTTCTGTTCTTTTCTTTTTCTTATTCAAACCCTCTTTCTTTTACCCTAATTAGCATATAATTAAGTATAAAAGATGGTGAATTAACCCATTAATTAATTCAAGGTTATCTCTTTTAACCCTCAAGTAGTTAAATTATTAACATTAACCCACTAAATTTATAATTATAGCAGGAATAGTCCAAAATGTCCCTTAAAATATTTAAAGAAATCCGACTCAGCCTGGGATTAGGCAGCCTGTGACGGGCCGTCGTGCCTGCGACGGTCCGTCCTGCTGCTTCCGTTGTAGAGTTCAGAGACTAACTTTTCACTAAGGGCCTGTGACGGGCCGTCGTGCCTGCGACGGTCTGTCCTGCCACTTCGTCACGAAGTTCAGAGAGTCGATATCAGTACCCAAATTTCAGAATTCTAAGTGTTTTGGAACGAGACCCCCTCGACGGTCCGTCGTGCCCATGACGGTCCGTCGTGGGTTCTGTCGTCTCAGCCTGTTTTTCCAGAAATAAAATCTGCTGCTCAAAACGACTAGCCAGGTCGTTACAATAGATACCAATTTACCCATCGTTCGTCCTCGAATGATCATAAGAATAAAACAAGGGCGAAAAGGAGTACCTGAATCTGTAAACAGCTGTGGGTATCTTTCTTGCATATCTGCCTCCTTATCCCAAGTGGCTTCTTCAACTGGTCTATTCTTCCATTGAACTTTGATGGATGCAATCTCTCATGACCTTAACTTGCGGACTTCTTTATCTAGAATAGCAACAGGTTCCTCCTCATAAGACAAATTCTCATCAAGCAAAACTGAATCCCAACGGATAATGTAGTTTCCATCCCCATGGTATCTTTTCAACATAGACACATGAAACACCGGATGCACTCCTGACAGTCCTGGAGGCAAGGCTAATTCATAAGCCACCTCCGCTACTCGCTTAAGTACTTCAAATGGTCCAATATACCTTGGGCTTAGCTTACCTCTTTTACCAAACCGCATCACCCCTTTCATGGGCGAAACCTTCAGCAAGACTTGCTCACCCTCCATAAACTCCATGTATCTAACCTTTCGATCCGCATATTCTTTCTGCCTGCTTTGAGCCGCTAAAAGCTTTTCTTGAATGCATTTTATCTTATCTAAAGATTCCCTCAGAAGATCAGTACCCCAAGGACTAACCTCAAATGTATCAAACCACCCAATGGGAGACCTACATCTTCTCCCATACAATGCCTCGAATGGGGCCATATAAATACTTGAGTGATAGCTATTGTTGTATGAGAACTCTGCTAAGGGTAAGAAGTTATCCCAATGACCACCAAAGCCTATCACACATGCGCGAAGCATGTCCTCCAACACTTGAATCGTTCGCTCAGACTGACCATCGGTCTGAGGATGGAACGCAGTACTAAGGTCCAACCTAGTACCCAATTCCGCATGCAATGTTTTCCAAAACTTAGAAGTAAACTGCGTACCTCTATCTGATATAATGGAAAGTGGAACTCCATGCAATCGCACAACTTCCGAAATGTAAAGTTTGGCTAACTTCTCTACATTGTAAGTCACCTTGACCGGAATGAAGTGAGCAGACTTAGTTAACCTATCAACAATCACCCAAATGGAGTCATACTTACCCAAAGTCTTTGGGAGACCAACCACGAAGTCCATTGCAATTCTCTCCCAGTTCCATTCAGGAATGGGCATTCTTTGAAGTGTTCCTCTAGGCTCTGGTGTTCATACTTTACTTGATGATAATTTGGACATTTGGCAACGAAATCAACAATGTCGCGCTTCATTCTACTCCACCAAAAGTGTTGCTTTAGGTCACGATACATCTTGGTTGCACCGGGATGTATAGAATATCCGGAACTATGAGCCTCTGTGAGAATAGTGTGGATCAAATCATCAACACGGGGTACACACACCCTTCCCTTAATTCTCAAAACACCTTCCTCATCCATTATTTCTTCTTTATCCTCTCCTCGCAACACCATATCCCGAATTCGGCTTAGTTTCTCATCGTCGAACTATTTTCCCTTGATCTTGTCAAGAAAAGAAGATCTCGCCTCCACACTGGCCAGAAATCCTCCCTTCTCATTTACTTCTAACCTCATAAATTTGTTAGCCAGAGTCTGAATCTCTCTAGCTAATGGGCGTCTAGAAACTTGTATGTGGGCTAAACTACCCATGCTCCCTGCTTTTCTACTTTAGGCGTCTGCCACAACATTAGCCTTTCCCGGATGATACAAAATAGTGATGTCGTAGTCCTTCAGTAGTTCCATCCATCTCCTCTGTCTCAAGTTCAAATCTTTCTGAGTAAAGACGTACTGTAGGCTACGATGATCCGTGTAGACTTCACACTTAACCCCATATAAATAATGTCTCCATTGCTTTAATGCAAACACTACCGTAGCCAACTCCAAATCATGGGTCGGATAGTTACGTTCATGCACCTTTAATTGCCTCGAAGCATAAGCAATTACATTCTTCTCTTGCATTAGTACTGCACCCAAACCCGAATAGGATGCATCACAATAGACAATGAAATTCTTACCTTCCACGGGCAAGGTGAGAATTGGTGCAGTAGTCAACAAAGTCTTGAGCTTCTGAAAGCTTTCTTCACTCTCGTCCGACCATACGAATGGAACATTCTGTTTAGTCAAGCTTGTCAATTGGGAAGCAATAGAAGAGAATCCCTTGACAAATCGACGGTAATAGCTAGCTAAACAAACAAATCTCCTTATTTCTGACACATTAGTAGGTCTTACCCAATTCTTCACTGTCTCAATCTTAGAAGGATCCACCATCACATCACCCAAACCTTAGAAACCATATGCCCCAGAAGACACTGTATCTAGCCAAAACTCACACTTGGAGAATTTGGCATAAAGCTTTTTCTCCTCTCACATTTCCAACATAATTCTCAAGTGCTCCTCATGTTCCTTCTTGCTCTTTGAGTATATCAATATATCATCAATAAATACGATCACAAAGAGATCCAGATATGGCTTAAAAATCCCGTTCATCAGGCTCATGAAAGCAGCAGGGGCATTCGTAAGACCAAAAGACATCACTACAAATTCGTAATGCCCATACCTGGTCCGAAAAGCAGTCTTTGGCACATCCGTTGCCCGTATTTTCAATTGATGATAACCGGATCTCAAGTCAATCTTAGAGAAGACACAAGCACCTTGTAATTGATCGAACAAGTCATCAATGCCAGGAATGTGATACTTGTTCTTAATAGTTACCTTGTTCAACTGCCGGTAGTCTATGCACATCCGAAAACTCCCATCCTTCTTCTTCACAAATAACACCGGAGCACCCCAAGGAGATGCACTTGGTCTAATGAAGCCTTTGCTCAACAACTCATGAAGTTGAGCCTTTAACTCTCTTAACTCAGCGGGAGCCATTCTATAAGGGGGTATAGAAATGGGGCGAGTGCCCGGTTCAAGATCGATGCAGAAGTCAATATCTCTATCCGGTGGCATACCAGGAAGGTCTGCAGGAAACACATCTAAAAACTCGCGGACTATCGCAACCGACTCGATTGAAGGTACTTGGGTAGTATCATCCCTGAGGTGTGACAAGAAAGCTAAACAACCCTTACTAACCATTCTCTTAGCACGAAGAAAGGAGATGATACGAACTGGAGTGGAAGTGTGGTCGCCCTCCCACAATAACGGATCTGTCCCAGGCTTGGCTAACGTCACAGTTTTAGCATTATAGTCCAAGATCGCAAAATTTGGAGAAAGCCAAGTCATACCCAGAATTACATCAAAATCAACCATTTCTAAGATAACCAAGTCTACATAAGTATTGCTCCCCACAAAAGTCACCAAACAAGACCTATATACTTTTTCAACTATCACAGACTCACCCACCAGAGTAGACACACGAATAGGTATGTCAAGCAATTCACAATGTAAATTAAGACTAGTGGCAAATGAGGAAGATACATATGAAAATGTGGAGACAGGATCAAATAATACAGAAGCCATACAATCACAAACCAAAAGATTGCCTGTGATAACAGCATCTGATGTCTCTGCTTCCGACCGCCCAGGAAAAGCGTAACAATGGGCCCTATCACCTGTTTGCCCGTTGCCCCTACCATGTTGCGCTGCAGTAGTTCCCATTTGTCCGTCACCCCGGCCGTTTTGGTGACCACCATTACCTCGGCCACCACGTCCTCCAGAATAACGGTCTCTACCATGACCACCTCTACCTCTAGCTATTGGGGGTCTAT
Source organism: Solanum chmielewskii (assembly GCA_027704785.1). Classification (NCBI taxonomy): domain Eukaryota; kingdom Viridiplantae; phylum Streptophyta; class Magnoliopsida; order Solanales; family Solanaceae; genus Solanum; species Solanum chmielewskii. Next base: position 8,282 of record JAKWIX010000092.1, read on the forward strand.
AACTCTGTTTTGAACAATTTCTCCTAATATGTCCAGTCTCCCCACATCCATAACACTCTCTGGAGTCAAGCATAGGTCTCTCAGAGAAGTGTTGACCGGTCTGAGGTGGACCCCCAACTACAGTCTGTAGTGAAGACTGAATTGGTCGGACTGAGTAACCTCCTGAACCCTGTCCTCTAGAGTAAGAACCATTAAACTCACCTCCCTTCCGAAACCTTTTTGATGTCGATGCCATGGTGAAGTCATCTGGCTTCACTCCTTCCACTTCTATCACGAAGTCTACCACTTCTTGAAAGGATTTTGCCGTAGCCGCTACCTGTAAGGCTGAAATCCGCAATTCTGACCTCAACCCCTTCAAAAAACGGCGAATCCGCTCTTGTGGACTGAAACAAAGTTGGGTGGCATACCTGGATAACGCACGAAACTTAGCCTCATATGCAGTAACCGACATCCTACCTTGCTCTAGGCTCAAGAACTCATCTCTTTTCCTATCCCTCAAAGTCCGGGGGATATACTTCTCCATAAACAAGCTAGAGAATGAGGCCCAAGTCATAGGTGGTGCCTCTGTCGGTTGACACTCAACATGTGACCGCCACCACATTTTAGCGTTTCCTTGAAACTGATAAGTCACAAACTCAACACCAAACCGTTCTACTATACCCATCTTGTGTAGTAGCTCATGACAGTCAACCAGAAAATCGTAGGCATCCTCAGATTCAGCACCCTTGAAGACTGGAGGTTTCAATTTCAAGAACTTACTTTAAAGTTCATGCTGATCATTTGTCATTATAGGCCCTGTAGTCAGACGAGGAAACGTGCCTATTTCCAATGAGGCATCCATGCAGGGAGCCACAGTAGCTGCATGTTGTACCTCCGGAACCGGAGGTGTTGGTGCAGAAAACACTGGAGGTGTCTGGCCCTGATCAGATAACCCACTAAGATATGCAAGAACCTGATTGATCATCTCTGGGGTAGGTTGGGTGTCAATTCCTCGTTCTGCACTTGTTCATTCTCCCCATCCTCACCCTCTCTGACCACTTCCTCAGTTAGTGGAGGAGTCACCGCCCTAGTACCAGGTGGGCTAGGTGCTCGTCCTCTTCCTCTAGAGGGCGTCCTCCCACGACCTCTTCCACGGCCTCTTGTCACTACTCTTCTTCGAGCTACATCCTAAGTGGCTGGCTCAGACGCTTCTTGTCTTGCCGGTGTTGGTGTTGGCGCGGTGTGTGCTCTAGTTCTAACCATCTGCGAAATAGAGTGAAGATGGTCAGATACCAATTTGTATCACCTAGATACCAATTGGATTCAAGTAATAGCACGAAAGAAAGAAAGAATGGAATATTCCTAAAGTCTTATAGCCTCTCAAAGAAAAGTAAAGGCGTCCCCCTACCGTTCCTTAAGACTCTACTAGACTCGTTCTTCTGTGATGAGACCAACGAACCTAATGCTCTTATGCCAAGTTTGTCACGACCCAAAACGTGTCGTGAGTGGCACCCACATTTATCCTTCTATGTGAGCGAACCAACCAAGCTAAACCCCAACATTTCAACCATAAGTAACATAATATAATGCGGAAGATTTAAACTCATTAATGAAAATCGATAATCAACTTCTAAAACTCAAACACTTATTATTATTATTCCCAAAATCTGGAAGTCATCATCACAAGAACATCTATCCTCAAATTACTAATTCTAAGAGTATCTATAAAGCTAAAATAAATAAAAAGCTAGTCCATGCCGGAACTTCAAGGCATCAAGACATGAAGGAGAAGATCCAGTCCAAGCTAGAAGCATTAGCTCACCCTGAAATCCGGTATAATGAAGACTGGCTAGAGTTGCGGTTGAATTGAAGACGACGGTACGTTTGCTGCACTCCACAATGAACAAAAGGAAAACATACAAGTAGGGGTCAGTACAAAACACATGTACTGAGTAGGTATCATCGGCCAACTCAAAATAGAAAACAGTATATAGCAGATAATATCATAAAATCAACTACAATACTCAACATGCGGCATTTACAATTACCATAACCCTTGGTCACAACACCAAGCACATCAATGGGGACTCACGCCTCCCCATCATTCTCATTTGGGAATTAGGTTCATTAAATTGAGTATATAACATCTTTCAAGATTCATTATCTTTATTCCTCTTGTGTCGGTACATGACACTCCGATCCCCTAATTCTACGTGTCGGTTCGTGACACCCAATCGCCTAATTTCTACGTGTCGGTTCGTGACACCCGATCCCCTACTTCTACGTGTCGGTTCGTGACACCCGATCCCCTACTTTTACGTGTCGGTCCATGACACCCGATCCCCTACTTTTACGTGTCGGTCCGTGACACCCGATCCCCTAATTCTGCATGTCGGTTCGTGACACCCGCTCCACTAATCTCATTCTATTAATTCATCAAGCCTTCTTTTATACCACTGCATCATCAATCTCAATACTTTAGTTCATCAAGCCTTCTTTGATACCAAGGCATCATCATTAACAAGGTAAATTTAGGATTAGAGATTCAATAGACTGATCATGCTTATTTATCACAATTATATAATCACATTCATGTAAGCATACAATTAAGCATATAGAAGGGTTTAGAACACTACCCAATACATATCATTCGCTATTAAGAGTTTACTACGAATAGTATAAAAACCATAACCTACCTCCACCAAAGAATTGTGATCAAGCAAGCTAATCCTCAAGATCTTTGCTTTCCTCTTCGTTCCTCTCTCTCTCTCTCGATCGTTTCTCCCTCTCTTTCTGTTCTTTTCTTTTTCTTATTTAAACCCTCTTTCTTTTACCCTAATTAGCATATAATTAAGTATAAAAGATGGTGAATTAACCCATTAATTAATTCAAGGTTATATCTTTTAACCCTCAAGTAGTTAAATTATTAACATTAACCCACTAAATTTATAATTATAGCAGGAATAGTCCAAAACGTCCCTTAAAACATTTAAAGAAATCCGACTCAGCCTGGGATTACGCAGCCTGTGACGGGCCGTCGTGCCTGCGACGGTCCGTCCTGCTGCTTCCATCGCAGAGTTCAGAGACTAACTTTTCACATAGGGCCTGTGACGGGCCGTCGTGCCTGCGACGGTCCGTCCTTCCACTTCGTCACGAAGTTCAGAGAGTCGATTTCAGTACCCAAATTTCAGAATTTTAAGTGTTTTGGAATGAGACCCCCTCGACGTTCCGTCGTGCCCATGACGGTCCGTCGTGGGTTCCGTCGTCTCAGCCTGTTTTTCCAGAAATAAAATCTGCTGCTCAAAACGACTAACCAGGTCGTTACAATGGGCCACTTGTCTTGCCTCCTTTACCACCAGGCCATACTTTTGTGGTAACTAGTAGCCTGATGCAAATGCTCACTGCCTGAGGTTTGTTTTCAGGGCTACCTTTTGAGGATCCACATGCCCCAATAGCTAAGGTAAGGGCAGTGTGTAAAAGTTGTGTAGGGAGGCCTGACTTGGACTTAGATGTAATAGGGATTAGAGTGTTTCCTCTCTCAATGACGGGAGAGGCTGCTATATGGTTCACTGAGCTCCCTTACAACTCAATTTTCACTTGGGACCAACTAAGGGATGTCTTCTTAGCACGCTACTATCCGGTCTCCAAGAAACTAAACCACAAAGACAGAGTGAACAACTTTGTGGCATTACCAGGAGAGTCAGTTAGTAGTTTTGGGATATATTCACCTCTTTCTTTAGAAGTGTCCCAAATCACCGCATAGATGATGAGTCACTGAAGGAATACTTCTATCGGGGACAGGATGATAATAATAAAGCGGTGTTGGACACTATAGCAGGTTGATCTTATGGGGAGTGTCCTTATGCTGAGATTGCTGAAAAATTAGAGAAAATATCCCGGAACAATAAAGCTTGGAGTACTAGGAAAACAGATACCAGGAGAAATACCTTCGCAGTACAGTCCACTCACATCCCAGCCACATATGAGATTCGTGAAGAAATGGCTCAGATGAGAACTGAGCTTGGGTTGGTACTAAAACATATCACTGGAGGTGCAGAAAAGATAAATGCAGTCAACTACTTGCCAAAACCACCTCCACCTAATGATAAATGCTATTATGTGGAGGAAACCTATGCAGTAAATGAGCAGACAGGGGGTTTCCGGCCGAGCGCCCAAGGCTCAAATCAGGATAATTGGAGCCAAGGTCAAGGGAACCAAGGTCGGATCCATGGTAACTACAACAGTGAGGGTCATTATGTCCGAGATGGAAACTACAACCGCGACAACCACTTCAACAGGGGTAACTACGGTAATAGAAATGATAGGAATGGGCCCTATGTCCCTCCTCAAAATCGTAAAGTTACTCCTAGGGATGGTGGAGATAGTATGACGCGACTTGAGGATATGTTGCACAAAATGATGAGGAGGTTCGATGCTAGTGATGAGCACATTAAAGAGTTAAGGCGTGATTTAGCAGGTATTGAGCAAAAAGTTGATACACATGCAATATCGAATAAGCAAATCGAGTTGCAAATGGCCCAATTATCTGCGACTATGAACACACGGCAACCTGGCACTCTTCCTAGCAACACTGTCCAATATCCAAAAAATGATGCACACTGTATGGCAATCACCACTCGTGGTGGCAAGCAAACCATTGACCCACCTATGCCGTCTAATGAGGAAAAAGTGAGAAAGGATGATGATAAGATGGTAAGGGGTAGTAGTGAAGCAGAAGAGAGCACTGGAAAAGATGAAGAAGTCCCTATGAAGGTAATTCTCATGCCTAGACCACCACCACCCTTCCCTCAGAGATTATTGAAAAAGACCGAGGATGGTAAATATCGGCATTTTATAACAATGCTGAAGCAGCATTCTATCAATGTCCCTTTGGTAGAAGCTCTTGAACAAATGCTCGGTTATGCCAAGTTTCTGAAAGATCTGGTTACAAAGAAAAGATCGGTCACTTTCGAGGATGATGATAGACTGCAGCATTGTAGTGTTATTGCTACAAGATCTCTCGTACAAAAGAAAGAAGATCCGGGTGCGTTCACTATTCCTTGTACAGTCGGGTCATTACATTTTGCGAAAGCATTATGTGATCTGGGGGCAAGCATAAATATCATGCCCCTCTCAATTTACAAGAAGTTGGGTTTGGGTGACCAAAAACCCACTGCGATGCAGCTACTGATGGCTGATCGAACAGTGTTTAGGCTTATAGGGATACTCCATGATGTGCTAGTAAAAGTGGAGTCATTCATATTTCCAGCAGATTTTGTTATTCTTGATTGTGAAGTCGATTTTGAAGTGCCTATTATTCTTGGGAGACCATTCCTTGCTACAGGTAGAGCCGTAGTTGATATGGAAAAGGGGCATATGAAATTTCGGTTGAACAATGAAGAAGCGACCTTCAACGTTTGTAGGACCATGAGGCAGAGTGGTGAGCTCCAATCAGTATCAGTCATATCTCACAAAGAAAAGATGAAGAAGGAAAATGAAGAAAAAAGTGCAAAACAAGAGTTTATGGTTGGGGATTTGGTACTTTTAGATAGAACTGGGTTGCCTTGTCTTCTGGGCAAGCTCAAGTCCAAACAGACTGGCCCTTACTTTATCACCCAAGTATTCCCTCATGGAGCAGTTGAGTTAAAAATCAAGGAGGGAGTGCGGATTAAGGTGAATAGAGAACGAATAAAACTTTATTTTGGGCATACTGCATTAGTGAATGAAATGACAGAGGCATACCATCTTGATGAAGGCTGAGTAATCAAGTGTCCTCAGTCGTGCCGCGACGTTAAATCAGGCGCTTGTTGGGAGGCAACCCAATACTTATAGTTTTTTTTCTTTCTAGTAATGGTAGCATTTTCTACTAATGGGTTTTTAATTTGCAGGTACATCACCAGGAAATTCTGCAGAAAATTAATCTGCAGCAGTCACTGACGGACACAGCGACGGACCGTTTCAACAGTGACGGACCGTCGCATGAATCCATCGTGCCAGGTACGTCTTTCTGTTACTTTAAAACTAGGTCACACGCGACGGAACCAACGACGGACCGTCACATATGAGACGGACCGTCATCGTGGAATCGTTGCGTCCTTAATGAGGCATGCCCGACCCGACCCGGTTGGGGGTTTTAAAAAAAAATTCAACATTAAAAACCCCCAACCCTTTATTTCACCCCATTCCTGTCACGACCCAAAACGAGCCGTGAGTGGCACCCACACTTATCCTACTATGTGAGCGAACCAACCAATCTAAACCCCAATATTTCAAACATAATAAACATAAAAATAATGCGGAAGACTTAAAACTCATTAACGAAATCAATAATCAACTTCTAAAACTCAAACTTATCATTATCCCCAAAATCTGGAAGTCATCATCACAAGAACATCTATCCTCAAATTACTAAGTCTAAGAGTATCTAAGAAGCTAAAATAACTAAACAGATAGTCCATGCCAGAACATCAAGGCATCCAGACATGAAGAAGAAGATCTAGTCCAAGCTAGAAGCTTTAGCTCACCCTGAAATCTGGTGTGACGAAGACTGGCTAGAGTTACGATTGAGTTGAAGACGACGGTACGATTGCTGCACTCCACAAATAATAAAAAGAAAACATACAAGTAGGGGTCAGTACAAAACACGAGTACTGAGTAGATATCATCGGCCAACTCAAAATAGAAAACAGAATATATCAGATAATATCATAAAATCGACTACAATACTCAACAGATTGCAACACAAGTACGAGAATCATTGATAAATAACACCCAGTACACCCATGAGGACTCAAGCCTCCATACCATACTCATTTGGGAAATGGGTTCATTAAATTGAGTATATTAACATATTTCAAGATTCATTCTCTTTACTATCCTAGTGTCGGAACGTGACACTCCGATCCTCATCATACTATCATGGTGTCGGAACGTGACACCCGATCCATTAATACTATCCTGGTGTCGGAACGTGACACCCGATCCCATTCATACTATCCTGGTGTCGGAACGTGACACCCGATCCATTAATACTATCCTGGTGTCGGAACGTGACACCCGATCCATTAATACTATCCTGGTGTCGGAACGTGACACCCGATCCTCTATTACTATCCTGGTGTCGGAACGTGACAACCGATCCACTAACCTCATTCTTTTAGTTCATCGTGCCTGCTTTTATACCAAGGCATCAACATTAACAAAGAGGTTTCAAGGTTTAGGATTCAATAGCCTCATCATGCTTATTTTATCGCAATTATAAAATCACATCATGCAAGCATACAATTAAGCATATAGGAGACTTTACAAAACTACCCAATACATATCATTCGCTATCAAGAGTTTACTATGAAAAGCATAAACCATAACCTACCTCCACCGAAGAATTGAAGTCAAGAAATCTACTTTTCCAATGCTTTGCTTCCTTCTTCGTTTCTCCCTCTCTCGTTTGTTCGTTCTCCCTCTTCTCTTTTTCTGATTTTTCCTTATTCAAACTCTTTTTCTTTTACCCTAATTGCCATATAATTAAGTGTAAAAGATGACCAAAGTACCCCACTAATTAATTCAAGGTTATCTCCTTTAACCCCCACGTAATTGAATTATTAACATTCAACCACTAACTTTATAATTATAAGCAGGAATAGTCCAAAACGCCCCTTAAAACTTTCAACAGAAATCCAACCCAGTCAGGGTTACGCAGTCTGTGACGGGCCGTCGTGCCTACGACGGTCCGTCCTGCTGCTTCCGTCACCAAGTTCAGAGACTAACTTTTCACTTAAGGGCCTGTGACGGTCCGTCGTGCACACGACGGTCCGTCCTGCCATGTCATCGCGAAGTTCAGAGAGTTGTTCTTAGTACCCAATTTTTCAGAATTCTAAGTGTTTTGGAACGAGACACCCTCGACGGTCCGTCGTGCCCATGACGGTCCGTGGTGGGATCCGTCGACTCAAACTGTTATTGCCAGAAATAAAATCTGCTGCTCAAAACGACTGAACATGTCGTTACAATAGATACCAATTTACCCATCATTCGTCCTCGAACGATCATAAGAAGAAAAACAAGGGCGAAAAGGAGTACCTGAATCTGTAAACAGGTGTGGGTATCTTTCTCGAATATCAGCCTCCTTCTCCCAAGTGGACTCTTCAACTGGTCGATTCTTCCATTGAACATTGATGGATGCAATCTCCCTTGATCTCAACATGCGAATTTCTCTATCTAGAATGGCAACAGGCTCCTCCTCATACGTCAAATTCTCATCAAGCAGAATTGAATCCCATCGAATAATGTAGTTTCCATCCCCATGGTATCTTTTCAACATAGACACATGAAATACCGGATGCACTCCTGACAGTCCTGGGGGCAAGGCTAATTCATAAGCCAACTCCCCTACTCGCTTAAGTACTTCAAATGGTCCAATATACCTTAGGCTTAGCTTACCTCTTTTTCCAAACCGCATAACCCCTTTCATGGGGGAAACCTTAAGCAAGACTTGATCACCCTCCATGAACTCCAAGTCTCTAACCTTTCGATCTGCATATTCCTTTTGCCTGCTTTGAGACGCTAAAAGCTTTTCTTGAATAGATTTCACCTTCTCTAATGAATCCCTCAAAATATCAGTACCCCAAGGTCTAACCTCAAATGCATCAAACCAACCAATGGGAGACCTACATCTCCTCCCATACAATGCTTCGAAAGGAGACATATCAATACTTGAGTGATAGCTATTATTGTATGAAAACTCCGCTAAGGGTAAGAAGTTATCCCAATGACCCCCAAATTCTATCACACATGCACGAAGCATATCTTCCAACACCTGAATTGTTCGCTCAGACTGACCATCGGTCTGAGGGTGAAATGCAGTACTAAGGTCCAACCTAGTACCTAATTCAGCATGCAATGTTCTCCCAAACTTAGAAGTAAACTGCGTACCTCTATCTGATATGATGGAAAGTGGAACTCCATGCAATCGAACAATTTCTGAGATGTAGAGTCTGGCTAACTTCGCTGCATTGTAGGTCACCTTGACCGGGATGAAGTGAGCAGACTTAGTTAATCTGTCCACAATTACCCAAATAGAGTCAAACTTCCCCAATGTCTTTGGAAGACCAACCACGAAGTCCATTGCAATTCTCTCCCACTTCCATTCAGGAATGGGCACTCTCTGAAGTGTTCCTCCGGGCCTCTGGTGTTCATACTTTACTTGCTTACAATTTGGACATTTGGCAACAAAATCAACAATGTCGCACTTCATTCTACTCCACCAAAAGTGTTGCTTTAGGTCACGGTACATCTTGGTTACACCAGGATGTATAGAATATCCGAAACTATGAGCCTCTGTAAGAATAGTGTGGATCAAATCATCAACACGGGGCACACATACCCTTCCCTTAATTCTCAAAACACGTTCCTCATCCATTATTGCTTCTTTAGCCTCTCCTCGCAACACCATATCCCAAATTCGGCTTAGTTTCTCATCATCAAACTATTTTCCCTTGATCTTGTCAAGAAAAGAAGATCTCGCCTCCACACTGGCAAAAAATCCTCCCTTCTCATTTACTTCTAACCTCATAAAGTCGTTAGCCAGAGTCTGAACCTCTCTAGCCAATGGGCGCCTGGAGACCTGTAAGTGAGCTAGGCTTCCCATGCTCCCTGCTTTGCTACTTAACGCGTCTGCCACAACATTAGCCTTTCCCGGATGATACAAGATAGTGATATCATAGTCCTTCAGTAGTTCCATCCACCTCCTCTGTCTCAAATTCAAATCTTTCTGAGTAAAGACATACTATAAACTACGATGATCAGTATAGACTTCGCATTTAACCCCATATAGATAATGTCTCCATTGCTTTAATGCAAGCACAACTGCAGCCAACTCCAAATCATGGGTCGGATAATTACGTTCGTGCACCTTTAATTGCCTCGAAGCATAATCAATTACATTCTTCTCTTGCATTAGCACTACACCCAAACCCGAATAGGATGCATCACAATAGACAATGAAATTCTTACCTTTCACTAGCAGGGTAAGGATTGGTGCGGTAGTCAACAAAGTCTTGAGCTTCTGAAAGCTTTCTTCACACTCGTCCGACCATACAAATGGAACACTCTGCTTAGTCAAATTTGTCAATCGGGAAGAAACGGAAGAAAATCCCTTGACAAATCGGCGGTAGTAGCTAGCTAAACCAACAAAGCTCCTTACCTCTATAACATTAGTAGGTCTTTCCCAACTCTTCACTGCTTCAATCTTAGATGGATCCACCATTACTCCATCCTTAGAAACCACGTGTCCCAAGAAGGACACTGAATCTAGCCAAAACTCACACTTGGAGAATTTGGCATAAAGCTTTTTCTCCCTCAACATTTCCAATACAATTCTCAAGTGCTCCTCATGTTCTTTCTTGCTCTTTGAGTATACCAGTATATCATCAATGAATACAATGACAAAGAGATCCAGGTATGGCTTAAAAATCCCATTCATCAAGCTCATGAAAGCAGCCGGGGCATTCGTAAGCCCAAAAGACATTACTAAGAACTCATATTGCCCATACCTGGTTCGGAAAGCAGTCTTGGGCACATCCATTGCCCGTATTTTCAATTGATGATAACCAGATCTCAAGTCGATTTTTGAGAAGGTACAAGCACATTGTAACTGATCGAACAAATCATCAATGCGAGGAAGAGGATACTTGTTCTTAACAGTTACTTTATTTAGTTGCCTGTAGTCTATGCATATCCGAAAACTTCCATCCTTCTTCTTCACAAACAAAATGGGAGTACCCCTAGGGGATGCACTTGGTCTAATAAAGCCTTTTACTAACAATTCTTGAAGTTGGGCCTTTAACTCTCTTAACTCAGCGGGAGCCATTCCATAAGGGGGTATAGAAATGGGGCGAGTACCCGGCTCCAGATCAATGCAAAAGTCAATATCCCTATCCGGTGGCATACTAGGAAGGTCTGCAGGAAACACATCTAGAAACTCACGGACTATCGAAACCGACTCAATTGAAGGTACTTGGGTAGTATCATCCTGAGGTGTGCCAAGAAAGCTAAACAACCCTTACTAACCATTCTCTTAGCACGAAGAAAGGAGATGATACGAACCGGATTGGAAGTGTAGTCTCCCTCCCACACTAACGGATCTGTCCCAGGATTGGCTAACGTCATAGTTTTAGCATTACAATCTAAGATTGCAAAGTTTGGAGAAAGCCAAGTCATACCCAGAATTACATCGAAATCAACCATTTCTAAGATAACCAAGTCTACATGAGTATTGCTCCCCACAAACGTTACAAGACAAGACCTATACACCTTTTCAACTATCACAGACTCACCCACCGGAGTAGAAACACGAATAGGCATGTCAAGAAATTCACAATGTAAATTAAGACCAGTAGCAAATGAAGAAGATACATATGAAAATGTGGATCCAGGATCAAATAATACGGAAGCCATGCAATCACAAACCAAAAGATTACCTGATTAATCATCTCTGGGGTAGGTTGGGGAGGTAATTCATCATTCTGAACTTGCTCACTTTCCCCTTCCTCACCCTTTCTTACTACTTCCTCAGTCGGTGGAGGAGTCACCGCCCTAGTACTATATGGGACAGGTGCTTGTCCTCTTCCTCTAGAGGACGTCCTCCCGCGACCTCTACCACGGCCTCTTGCCACCGCTCCTCTTCGAGATACAGTCTCAGTGGCTGACTCAGACGCCTCTTGTCTTGCCGGTGCTGGTGTTGGCGCGGTTGTTGCTCTAGTTCTAACCATCTGCGAAATAGAGTGAAGATGGTCAGATACCAATTTGTATCACCTAGATACCAATTGGATCACAGTAATAGCACGAAAGAAGGAAAGAATGGAATTTTCCTAAAATCTTATAGCCTCTCAAAGAAAAGTAAGGCGTCCCCCTACCGTTCCTCAAGACTCTACTAGACTCGTTCTTGTGTGATGAGACCAACGAACCTAATGCTCTGATACCAAGTTTGTCACGACCCAAAACGAGCCGCGAGTGGCACCCACACTTATCCTACTATGTGAGCGAACCAACAAATCTAAACCCCAACATTTCAAACATAATAAACATAAAAATAATGCAGAAGACTTAAAACTCATTAACGAAATCAATAATCAACTTCTAAAACTCAAACTTATCATTATCCCCAAAATCTGGAAGTCATCATCACAAGAACATCTATCCTCAAATTACTAAGTCTAAGAGTATCTAAGAAGCTAAAATAACTAAACAGATAGTCCATGCCAGAACTTCAAGGCATCCAGACATGAAGAAGAAGATCCAGTCCAAGCTAGAAGCTTTAGCTCACCCTAAAATCTGGTGTGACGAAGACTGGCTAGAGTTGCGATTGAGTTGAAGACGACGGTACGTTTGCTGCACTCCACATATAATAAAAAGAAAACATACAAGTAGGGGTCAGTACAAAACACGATTACTAAGTAGATATCATCGGCCAACTCAAAATAGAAAATAGAATATATCAGATAATATCATAAAATCGACTACAATACTCAACAGGTTGCAACACAAGTACGAGAATCATTGATACCAGTACACCCATGAGGACTCAAGCCTCCATACCATACTCATTTGGGAAATGGGTTCATTAAATTGAGTATATTAACATATTTCAATATTCATTCTCTTTACTATCCTAGTGTCGGAACGTGACACTCTGATCCTCATCATACTATCCTGGTGTCGGAACGTGACACCCGATCCATTAATACTATCCTGGCTTCGGAATGTGACACCTGATCCCATTAATACTATCCTGGTGTCGGAACGTGACACCCGATCCATTAATACTATCCTGGTGTCGGAACGTGACACCCAATCCATTAATACTATCCTGGTGTCGAAACGTGACACCCGATCCTCTGTTACTATCCTGGTGTCGGAACGTGACACCCGATCCACTAACCTCATTCTTTTAGTTCGTCAAGCCTGCTTTTATACCAAGGCATCATCATTAACAAAGAGGTTTCAAGGTTTAGGATTCAATAGCCTCATCATGCTTATTTTATCGCAATTATAAAATCACAAATCACATCATGCAAGCATCAATTAACATATAGGAGACTTTACAAAACTACCCAATACATATCATTCGCTATCAAGAGTTTACTATGAAAAGCATAAACCATAACCTACCTCCACCGAAGAATTGAAGTCAAGAAATCTACTTTTCCAATGCTTTGCTTTCTTCTTCGTTTCTCCCTCTCTCGTCGTTCGTTCTCCCTCTTCTCTTTTTTCTGATTTTTCCTTATTCAAACTCTTTTTCTTTTACCCTAATTACCATATAATTAAGTGTAAAAGATGACCAAAGTACCCCACTAATTAATTCAAGGTTATCTCCTTTAACCCCCAAGTAATTGAATTATTAACATTCAACCACTAACTTTATAATTATAAGCAGGAATAGTCCAAAACGCCCCTTAAAACTTTTAACAGAAATTCGACCCAGTCAGGGTTACGCAGTCTGTGACGGGCCGTCGTGCCTGCTACCGTCCGTCCTGCTGCTTCCGTGTCACGACCCAAATAGGATCGCGACTGGAACCCACACTTACCCTCCTATGTGAGCGAACCAACCCATCTAAACCTTAACATTTCAATATAATATTAACAGAAAGTAATGCGGAAGACTTAACTCATTAATAAAAACCAATTCAATAACTTCTAAAATCCAACATCTATTATTCCCCAAAATCTGGAAGTCATCACCACAAGAACATCTATAAATCAAATGACTAAACTAAGAGTATTCTAAAAGCTAAAACAAGTAAAAGCTAGTCCATGCCGGAACATCAAGGCATCAAGACGTGAAGAGGAAGATCCAATCCAAGCTAGAAGCATTAGCTCACCCTGATTCCGGAGTAATGAAGACTGGCTAGAGTTACTGTTGAGTCGAAGATGACGGCACGTTTGCTGCATTCCACAAATAAACCGAAGAAAACGTAAAAGTAAGGGTCAGTACAAAACACGGGTACTGAGTAGATATCATCGTCCAACTCAAAATAGAAATCAATATACATCAAATAATATCATAAAATCAACTATGATACTTAACATGTAGCAACAGCAAGTACTATATCATTAACAATTACCGTCAAGTTCACACATGAGGACTCAAGCCTCAATACCATACTCATTTGGGAATTAGATTCATTAAATTGAGCATATTAACATCTTTCAAGATTCATTATCTTTATTCCTCTTGTGTCGGTACGTGACACTCCGCTCCCTTACTACTATGTGTCGGAACGTGACACTCCGATCCCCTAATTCTACGTGTCGGTTCGTGACACCCGATCCCCTAAATCTACGTGTCGGTTCGTGACACCCGATCCCCTAAATCTATGTGTCGGTTCGTGACACCCGATCCCCTAAATCTACATGTCGGTTCGTGACACCCGATTCCCTAAATCTACGTGTCGGTTCGTGACACCCGATCCCCTAAATCTACGTGTCGGTTCGTGACACCCGATCCCCTAATCTCATTCTATCAATTCATCAAGACTTCTCTTATACCAAGGCATCATCAATCTCATTACTTTAGTTCATCAAGCCTTTTTCATACCAAGGCATCATCATTATCAAGAGATTAGGTTTTTATCAAGATTTGGATTCAATAGCTTCATCATGCTTATTTCATCACAATCATATAATCACATCATGCATGCATACAATTAAGCACATAGAAGGGTTTACAATACTACCCAATACATATCATTCTCTATTAAGAGTTTACTATGAAAGCATAAAACCATAACCTACCTCCACCGAAGATTCGTGATCAAGCACGCAATTTCCCAAGCTTTGTGTTTTTCCTCTCGTTCGATCCTCTCTCTTTCGTTTCTCTTTCCTTCTCTTTGTTCTTTCTATTTTCTTTATTTAAACCCTCTTTCTTTTACCCTAATTAGTATATAATTAAGAATAAAAGATGGCAATAATAACCCACTAATTAACTTAAGGTTACCTCTTTTAACCTACAAGTAATTAGACTTATTAACATTAACCCACTAACTTTATAATTAAAGCAGGAATAGTCAAAAACGTCCCTTAAAACGTAAAAAGAAATCCAACCCAGACTGGGATTGCGCAACCTGCGACGGCCCGTCGTGCCTGCGACGGTCCGTCCTGCAGGTCGTCGCAAGGTCCAGAGAGTGGATTTCCACTGAAGACTCTGTGACGGTCCGTCACACCTGTGACGGTCCGTCCTGACATTTCGTTACGAAGTTCAGAGAGTCGATTTTCAGTACCCAATTTCAGATTTTCTAAGTGTTTTGAAACGAGACCCTGCGACGGTCCGTCGTGGGGCCCGTTGTCCTTGCCAGTTTTTCCAGAATCGAAGTCTGCTGCTCAAAATGACTAAACAGGTCGTTACAATAGATACCAATTTACCCATCGTTCGTCCTCGAACGATCATAAGGAGAAAAACAAGGGCGACAAGAAATACCTGAATTTGTAAACAGGTGTGGATATCTTTCTTGCATATCAGCCTCTTTCTCCCAAGTGGCTTCTTCGACTGGTCGATTCTTCCATTGAACTTTGATGGACGCAATCTCCCTTGACCTCAACTTGCGAACTTCTCTATCTAAAATGGCAACTGGTTCCTCCTCATAAGACAAATTCTCATCAAGCAAAACTGAATCCCAACGGATAATGTAGTTTCCATCCCCATGGTATCTTTTCAACATCGACACATGGAATACCGGATGCACTCCGGACAGCCCTGGAGGCAAGGCTAACTCATAAGCCACCTCCCTACTCGCTTAAGTACTTCAAATGGACCAATATACCTTGGGCTAAGTTTACCTCGCTTACCAAACCGCATCACCCCCTTTCATTGGCGAAACCTTCAACAAGACTTGTTCACCCTCCATGAACTCCAAAGTCTCTAACCTTTCGATCTGCATATTCCTTTTGCCTACTTTGCGCCGCTAACAGCTTTTCTTGAATAGATTTCACTTTCTCTAATGAATCCCTCAAAAGGTCAGTACCCCAAGGTCTAACCTCAAATGCATCAAACCATCCAATGGGAGACCTACATCTTCTCCTATATAGTGCCTCAATATCAATGCTTGAGTGATAGCTATTGTTGTAGGAGAACTCCGCTAAGGGTAAGAAGCTATCCCAATGACCACCAAATTCTATCACACATGCACGAAGCATATCCTCCAACACTTGAATCGTTCGCTCAGACTGACCATCGGTCTGAGGATGGAACGCAGTACTAAGGTCCAACCTAGTACCCAATTCCGCATGCAATGTTTTCCAAAACTTAGAAGTAAACTGCGTACGTCTATCTGATATAATGGAGAGTGGAACCCCATGCAATCGCACCACTTCCGAGATGTAAAGAAAGAGTGCTTGAATAAAGAAAATAGAAAGAACAAAGAGAAGGAAAGAGAAACGATAGAGAGAGGATCGAACGAGAGGAAAAACACAATGCTTGGGAAATTGCTTGCTTGATCACGAATCTTCGGTGGAGGTAGGTTATGGTTATTTTTATGCTATTCGTAGTAAACTCTTAATAGCGAATGATATGTGTTAGTAGTATTGTAAACCCTTCTATATGCTTAATTGTATGCTTGCATTAATGATGTGATTATGTAATTATGAATAAATAAGCATGATAAAGCTATTGAATCCCAAATCTTGAAAAGAAACCCTAATCTACTTTGTTAATGATGATGCCTTGGTATAAAAGAAGGCTTGATGAATGAAAGTGGTGAGATTAGGGGATCGGGTGCCACGTTCCGGTACCAGGATAGAATGAGGATCGGAGTGTCACGTTCTGACACCAGGATAGTATATGGATCGGGTGCCACGTTCCGGTACCAGGATAGAATGAGGATCGGAGTGTCACGTTCCGACACCAGGATAGTATATGGATCGGAGTGTCACGTACCGACACGAGGGGAATAAA
Organism: Solanum chmielewskii; assembly: GCA_027704785.1. NCBI lineage: Eukaryota > Viridiplantae > Streptophyta > Magnoliopsida > Solanales > Solanaceae > Solanum > Solanum chmielewskii. The sequence goes on from JAKWIX010000092.1 coordinate 25,203, forward strand.
TATAATGAATCTTGCAAGATGCTAATATACTCAATTTAATGAATCTAAGTCCCAAATGAGTATGGTATTGAGCTTGAGTCCTCATGTGTGAACTTGACGGTAATTGTTAATGATATAGTACTTGTTGTTGCTACATGTTGAGTATCATAGTTGATTTTATGATATTGCTTAATATATATTGTTTTCTATTTCGAGTTGGCCGATGATATCTACTCAGTACCCGTGTTTTGTACTGACCCCTACTTTTATGTTTTCTTCTTATTTATTTGTGGAGTGCAGCAAACGTGCCGTCATCTTCGACTCAACAGTAACTCTAGCCAGTCTTCATTACTCCGGATATCAGGGTGAGCTTATGCTTCTAGCTTGGACTGGATCTTCCTCTTCATGTCTTGATGCCTTGAAGTTCCGGCATGGACTAGCTTTTATGTATTTTTAGCTTCTTAGATACTCTTAGCTTTAGTAATTTGAGGATAGATGTTCTTGTGATGATGACTTCCAGATTTTGGGGATAATAATAGTCATTGATTTTATTAATGAGTTAAAGTCTTCCGCATTACTTTATGTTGATATTATATTGAAATGTTAAGGTTTAGATTGGTTGGTTCGCTCACATAGGAGGGTAAATGTGGGTGCCAGTCGCTGCTCGGTTTTGGGTCGTGAAAAACTTGGTATCAGAGCATTAGGTTCGTTGGTCTCATCACACAAGAACGAGTCTAGTAGAGTCTTAAGGAACGGTAGGGGGACGCCTTTACTTTTCTTTGAGAAGCTATAAGACTTTAGTTAAATTCCATTCTTTCATTCTTTCTTTCGTGTTATTACTTGGATCCAATTGGTATCTAGGTGATACAAATTGGTATCTGACCATCTTCACTCTATTTCGCAGATGGTTAGAACTAGAGCAACGACTGCGCCAACACCAACATCGGCAAGACAAGAAGCGTCCGAGCCAGCCACTGGGGCTGTAGCTCGAGGAAGATTAGCGGCAAGAGGCCGTGGTAGAGGTCGTGGGAGGACGTCCTCTAGAGGAAGAGGACGAGCACCTAGCCCATCTGATACTAGGGCGGTGACCCCTCCACCGACTGAGGAAGTGGTAAGAGAGGGTGATGAAGGGGAGAATGAACAAGTGCAAAATGAGGAGTTGCCACCCCAACCTGCCCCAGAGATGATCAATCAGGTTCTTGCTTATCTTAGCGGGTTATCTGATCAGGGTCAGGCACCTCCAATGTTTTCTGCACCAACACCTCCGGTTACAGAGGTACAACATGCGGCTACTATGGCTCCCCGCATGGATGCCTCATTGGAGATAGGCACGTTTCCTCGTCTTACTACGGGCCTATAATGACAAATGATCAGCATGAACTTTTCAGTAAAGTTCTTGAAATTGAACCTCCAGTCTTCAAGGGTGCTGAATCTGAGGATGCCTACGACTTTATGGTTGACTGTCCGAGCTACTACACAAGATGGGTATAGTAGAACGGTTTGGTGTTGAGTTTGTGACTTATCAGTTTCAAGGAACGCCCAAATGTGGTGGCGATCACATGTTGAGTGTCAACCGACAGAGGCAACACCTATGACTTGGGCATCTTTCTCTAGCTTGTTTATGGAGAAGTATATCCCCGGACTTTGAGGGATAGGAAAGGGATGAGTTCTTGAGCCTAGAGCAAGGGGATGTCGGTTAATGCATATGAGGCTAGGTTTCGTGCATATCCAGGTATGCCACTCACTTTGTTTCAGTCCACAAGAGCGGATTCGCCAGTTTGTGAAGGGTTGAGGTCAGAGTTGCGGATTTCGGCCTTACAGGTAGCGGCTACGGCAAAATCCTTCCAAGAAGTGGTAGACTTCGTGATAGAGGTGGAGGGAGTGAAGCCCGATGACTTCACCTCGACATCGACATCAAAAAGTTTCGAAAGGGAGGTGAGTTTAATGGTTCTTACCCTAGAGGACAGGGTTCGAAGGTTACTCAGTCCGACCGATTCAGTCTTCACTACAGACTGTAGTTGGGGGTCCACCTCATACCGTTCACACTTCCTGAGAGACCTATGCATGAACCCAGAGAGTGCATGGATGTGGGATATTGGACATATTAAGAGATATTGTCCAAAACAGAGTTACCGACCCCCAATAGCTAGAGGTAGAGGTGGTTATGGAAGAGGCCGTCATTCTGGGGACGCGGTGGTCGAGGTAATGGTGGTCACCAAAACGCCGGGGTGATGGGCAAACTGGAGCCACTACATCACAAACATGGTAGGGCAAACGGACAAACAAGGAATGGGGCCCATTGCTACGCTTTTCCTGGGAGGATCTGAAGCGGAGACATCAGATGCTGTCATCACAGGTAATCTTTTGATTTGTGATTGCATGGCTTCTGTATTGTTTGATCCTGGATCCACATTTTCTTTATGTATCTTCCTCATTGCTAATGGTCTAAATTTACGTTGTGAATTACTTGACATGCCTATTCGTGTTTCTACTCCGGTGGTGAGTCTGTGGTAGTTTGAAAAGGTATATAGGTCTTGTTTGGTGAACTTTGTGGGGAGCAACACTTATGTAGATTTTGGTTATCTTAGAAATGGTTGATTTTGATGTAATTCTGGGTATGACTTGGCTTTCTCCGCAATTTGTGATCTTGGATTGTAATGCTAAAACGGTGACGTTAGCCAAGCCTGGGACAGATCCGTTAGTGTGGGAGGGTGACTACACTTCCAATCCGGTGCGTGTCGTCTCCTTTCTTCGTGCTAAGAAAATGGTTAGTAAAGGGTGTTTAGCTTTCTTGGCACATCTAAAGGATGACACTACTCAAGTGCCTTCGATTGAGTCGGTTTCGGTGGTCCATGAGTTTCTGGATGTGTTCCCTGCAGATCTTCCTGGTATGCCACCAGATAGGGACATTGACTTCTGTATTGATCTTGAACCGGGTACTCGCCCCATTTCTATACCCCCTTATAAATGGCTCCCGCGAGTTAAGAGAGTTAAAAGCCCAACTTCAAGAGTTGTTGAGCAAAGGCTTCATTAGACCAAGTGCATCTCCTTGGGTGCTCCAGTTTTGTTTTGTGAAGAAGAAGGATGGAGTTTTCGGATGTGCATAGACTACCGGCAATTGAACCAGGTAACTATTAAGAACAAGTATCCTCTTCCTCGCATTGATGACTTGTTCGATCAGTTAAGGTGCTTGTGTCTTCTCTAAGATTGACTTGAGATCCGATTATCATCAATTGAAAATACGGGCAACGGATGTGCCAAAAACTGCTTTTAGAACTAGTATGGGCATTACGAATTTGTAGTGATGTCTTTTGGTCTTACGAATGCCCCTGCTGCGTTCATGAGTTTGATGAACGGGATTTTTAAGCCATATTTGGATCTCTTTGTGATCGTATTTATTGATGATATACTGATATACTCTAAAGTAAAGAGGAACATGAGGAGCATTTGAGAATGGTATTGGAAATGTTGAGGGAGAAAAACTTTATGCCAATTTCTCTAAGTGTGAGTTTTGGCTAGATGCAGTGTCCTTCTTGGGGCACGTGGTTTCTAAGGATGGAGTGATGGTGGATCCTTCTAAGATTGAGACTGTGAAGAATGGGTAAGACCTACTAATGTGTCAGAAATAAGGAGCTTTGTTGGGTTAGCTAGCTACTACCTACCGCCGATTTGTCAAGGGATTCTCTTCTATTGCTTCCCAACTGACGACTAAGCAAAATGTTCCATTTGTATGGTCAGACGAGTGTGAGGAAAGCTTTCAGAAGCTCAAGACTCTGTTGACTACTGCACCAATTCTCACCTTGCCAGGTGGAAGGTAAGAATTTCATTGTCTATGTGATGCATCCTATTCGGGTTTGGGTGCAGTGCCTAATGCAAGAGAATAATGTGATGCTTATGCTTCAAGACAATAAAAGTGCATGAACGTAACTACCCAACTCATGATTTGGGAATTGGCCGCAGTAGTGTTTTGCACTAAAGCAATGGAGACACTATTTATATGAGGTTAAGTGTGAGGTCTACACGGATCATCGTAGCCTTCAGTATGTCTTTACTCAGAAAGATTTGAACTTGAGACAGAGGAGATGGATGGAACTACTGAAGGACTACGACATCACTATTTGTATCATCTGGGAAGGCGAATGTTGTAGCGGATGCTTTGAGTAGAAAGGCGGAAGCATGGGAAGTCTAGCTCACTTGCAAGCTTCTAGACGCCCATTGGCTAGAGAAGTTCAGATTCTGGCTAACGACCTATAGGTTAGAAGTAAATGAGAAGGGAGGATTATTGGTCAGTGTGGAGGCGAGATCTTCTTTTCTTGACAAGATCAAGGGAAAACAGTTTAATGATGAGAAATTGATCCGAATCCGAGATAAAGTATGCAAGGAGAGCTAAAGAAGCCACAATCGATGAGGAAGGTGTTTTGAGGATTAAGGTTTGGGTATGTGTACCCCGCGTCGATGATTTGATCAACACTATTCTGACAGAGCTCATAGTTCAAGGTATTCGATACATCCGGGTGCAACCAAGATGTACGTGACCTAATGCAACACTTTTGGTGGAGTAAGAATGAAGCGTGATATTGTTGATTTATTGCCAAATGTTCCAAACTGTCAACAAGTAAAGTATGAACACCAGAGGCCCGGAGGAACACTTCAGAGAATGCCCATTCCCTAATGGAAGTGGGAAAGGATTGCGATGGATTTCGTGGTTGGTCTTCCAAAGACATTGGGAAAGTTTGATTCTATTTGGGGTATTGTCGATAGGTTAACTAAGTCTGCTCACTTCATTCCGGTCAAGGTGACTTACAATGCAGAGAAGTTAGCCAAACTTTACATCTCGGAAGTGGTGCGATTGCATGGGGTTCCACTCTCCATTATATCAGATAGAGGTACGCAGTTTACTTCTAAGTTTTGGAAAACATTGCATGCGGAACTGGGTACTAGGTTGGACCTTAGTACTGCGTTCCATCCTCAGACCAATGGTCAGTCTGAGCGAACGATTCAAGTGTTGGAGGATATGCTTCGTGCATGTGTGATAGAATCTGGTGGTCAGTGGGAGAGCTTTTTACCCTTAGCAGCGTTCTCCTACAACAATAGCTATCACTCAAGCATTGATATGGCCCCATTTGAGGCACTATATGGGAGAAGGTGTAGGTCCCCCATTGGTTGGTTTGATGCATTTGAAGTTAGACCTTGGGGTACTGACCTTCTGAGGGAATCGTTAGATAAAGTGAAATCTATTCATGAAAAGCTTCTAGCAGCGCAAAGTAGACAGAAGGAGTATGCATATCGGAAGGTTAGAGACTTGGAATTCATGGAGGGTGAACAAGTCTTGTTGAAGGTTTCGCCAATGAAAGGGATGATGCGGTTTGGTAAGCGAGGTAAACTTAGCCCAAGGTATATTGGTCCATTTGAAGTACTTAAGCGAGTAGGGGAGGTGGCTTATGAGTTAGCCTTGCCTTCAGGGCTGTCCGAGTGCATCCGGTATTCCATGTGTCGATGTTGAAAGATACCATGGGGATGGAAACTACATTATCCGTTGGATTCAATTTTGCTTGATGAGAATTTTGTCTTATGAGGCGGAACCCGTTGCCATTCTAGATAGAGAAATTCGCAAGTTGAGATCAAGGGAGATTGCATCCATCAAAGTTCAATGGAAGAATCGACCCGTTGAAGAAGCCACTTGGGAGAAGGAGGCAGATATGCGAGAAAGATACCCACAATCTGTTTACAGATTCAGGTACTCCTTTTCGCCCTTGTTTTCCTTCTTGTGATCGTTTGGGGATGAACGATGGGTAAATTTGGTATCTATTGTAACGACCTGTTTAGGTCGTTTTGAGCAGCAGATTTTATTTCTCGGAAAAACAGGCTGAGGCGACGGACCCCACGATGGACCGTGTAGGCACGACAGACCGTCGCAGGGCCTCGTTTCAAAACACTTAGAAAATCTT